>CATIVE010000188.1:0-35642 GCA_949628195.1 Phasia obesa | reverse complement strand
TCGAAGCAAGCATCGAGACGTTAGTGCATTCGATAAACAGTTTTATGAGCTCTATGAGCAGCATGATGCAAGAAATGGTACGCATGCAATCTACTATGTTGCAGGCGTTACTTAACAAACCATGAACTGTTTAAAAATATGTTTCTGGAACGCAAACGGCTTGCGCCAACACAAAAATGAACTCGAATACTTCCTTAAGAAGGAACAAATTGATGTCATGCTGGTTGCAGAGACTCACTTAACAACAAATAGCTTTTTTAAAATAAATGGCTATATCTTATATGACACCAAAGAACCCCGTGGCAGAGCATGTGGTGGTTCAGCAATACTAATAAAGGCTCGAATCAAACATTATTTACTGTGTGATTTTTGTGAAGATTACCTACAAGCAACAAACATCTGTATTGAAGAATTTCATCAAAACTTAGTTATTTCTTCGATTTATTCACCTCCTAGGTTTCAAATATCAGAGAGTCAATACAGCGATTTCTTCAAATCACTAGGTCCCTGTTTCATAGCATCAGGCGACTACAACGCTAAACATACGTTTTGGGGATCACGCCTAATAACTCCAAAAGGTCGTATTTTGTTTGACACTATTTCAAAAATGCATCTGAATGTGATATCGAGTGGACAACCCACATATTGGCCTACTGATCGACAAAAAATATTGATTTTGGCGTGATTAAGGGTATTCCAAGAGAAACGATTAAAGCTGAAGCGTCACTTGAATTATCCTCAGATCATTCACCCACTATCGTCTATATATGGGACAAACAAAACATTACATCACCAATGACTATCACAAGCATTAATTGGTTGAAATATAGAAAGTATCTTAGTACTCATTGTTCGGAAAACATCCCGCTAAGAACACCTGAAGACGTAGAGCGGAGTCTTATTGATTTTGACCAAAACCTCAAATCAGCTGCCCAACATTCAACAATAACCCGACAATTAGCTAGATACAATCAAATTTATTTTGCAGATATCGAACGGCTCTTGGCTGAAAAAAGGAAAATTCGTAGAGAATGGCAATCACAGAGATCTCCTCAACTCAAAAGCAGACATAAAGAATGCACGAACCGGCTAAGAGACATGCTGGAATCTCGAAGAGTAGCATCCCTGAAAAACTATTTGGGAGACCTAGACGCAACTCCTCAATCAGATTATTCGTTATGGCGTGCTTGTAGAAACCTTAAAAGGCCAGTCTTACGTAAGCCTCCCTTGCGAACTTCAGCTGGAGGATGGGCAAGGAGTGATACCGAAAAAGGAAATTTATTTGCTGCACATTTGAAAAACGTTTTTACCCCAAATATATCGACTGATATAGTTGAGTTGCCAGTTCTCGAGGCTAGTGCTGCAGTACCGATAAGATTTGAATTTGGTGATCTTGAAAAGGCAATAACGGATTTGAACACCAAAAAAGCCCCTGGCGTTGATAAAACCAGTAACAAGATGTTAATTGAGTTGCCCCGTGTAACTCGCAGAATCGTTCTTTTTATTTTTAATGCCATTTTACGTTTAGAGTACTTTCCCACAGAGTGGAAGGTGTCCTTGGTTACCATGATTCCTAAACCAGGAAAAGACCACACAAAAATTGAATCATACAGTCCTATAAGCCTTTTGTCAAATATGTCAAAGCTGTTTGAGAGGATGTTAATAACTAAGCTTAACCCTATTCTAAGCGACAAAGGATGTATTCCAAACCATCAATTCGGCTTCAGGAAAAAACATAGTACGATCGAACAAACTCACAGGTTAGTCAATGTTGTTAAGAAGACATTTGAAGAGAGAAAATACTGCTCTGCGCTTTTTATCGACGTTTCTCAAGCATTCGATAAGGTATGGCATGAAGGCCTAATATATAAGCTAAAACTGAATTTGCCCGTAAACCTATATAAGCTGCTAGATAGTTATTTAACCGAACGAAAATTTATTGTGAAAGAAGGAGATTTTTTGAGCTCACCCCAGCCAATCGAAGCCGGAGTTCCCCAAGGTAGTATATTGGGGCCCTTTTTATACTTATTGTATACTTCAGACATGCCAACTAGTAACCGAGTTCACACATCGACATTTGCTGACGACACAGCTTTTTTGAGCATTCACGAAAGACCCGAAGTAGCATCACGATATTTACAAGACCATATATCCAATTTAGAAAAATGGTTGAAGAAATGGAGAATAAAAGTGAATGAACAAAAATGTACTTACATAACTTTCACACTGCGCAGAAAATCCAAACCAAACGATACCTCAGCTTTCAGACGTCAAATATCTCGGCATACATCTTGACCGGCGCCTTACATGGAAACGGCACATAGAAACAAAGTTAACACAAATGAAGTTGAAAGCAGTCCAACTAAACTGGCTAATTGGCAGAAATTCTACTCTAGCTTTAGACTGCAAACTTTTATTATACAAGTCAATTCAAAAACCAATATGGTGTTATGGCATTCAATTATGGGGCACTGCCTCAGCTACCAACGTAGAAAAAATTCAAAGGCGCCAAAATAAGATTCTACGTATTATTACATCTGCTCCCTGGTATATAAAAAACTCGAACATTCATAAAGATCTAAACGTGCCATCAGTTAAAGCAGAAATAGCGAAACTTGCCATAAGGTATTTAAAGAAGCTTGAAACTCATCCGAATCCACTGGCCCGTAACATACTAGCTGAACCTGGTTACATTCGACTAAGAAGGAGGGACACTGCTTCTCTCATCCGTACATCAGAGGGATAACCCACAAATTACAGTAACCGTGAAACATACATTTTTTTTGTCCAGCACTGGTTGGACTTAATAAGTATATTTTTAGACTTAAGATATGAGTAATTATTGATAGTTCAATTATATTGAAGATACAATAAATAAAAATTGCGAAAAAAAAAACGAAACATTCTCTCTGATACAGATTTTGTGCTGATTTACTCAACATTTATGATTTACTTATATTTATGCGTTGGTGACGCAGTAAACGAGTAGTAAATACTAGAGATCTGCATTAGTTCATTTGGTTATTAATCATATGAAATCATTACACTAACACGCATAAACTCCTTTGTAAAAATATGTGTTACAGTGAGCAATATAATCATGTTGAGTAAATCAGCACAAAATCTGTATCAGAGAGAATGTTTCGTTTAGTTTTTTTTTTTTAACTAAAACATAGCAATGTTGCTAACGGTTGTGTGTTAAAATTATCATTGTGCCAATAGAATGAGTGAAATTACAGCTTTCATTTGTTTGCATAAGGACACACTGAATGGCAGGAATACCGATGGACAGAACAGTCAGACATACAGTCAGACGGACCAACTGATAGTCAGACCGTCAGTCAGACAAACCAGCAAACCCTCAGTTCGTCAGATCGTCAGACATTCCTTCAGACAGTCAGTCAGCCAAACAATCAGTTAGACAGTCAATCAAATAGTCAGACCGCCATACCTCCAGAGCGTCAGATAGTCAGACCGTTAAATATTCAGACCGTCAGATAGTCAAATAGTCAGTATGTGAGACCGTCACACCGTCAGTTTGTCAGACAATCAGATAGTAAGTAAGACCGTCAGATCGTCAGACAGTCATACACTCAGATGGTCAGACCGTCTAAGAGTGAGTCAGACCGTCAGTTTTTCAAACAGTCAGACCGTCAATCAATCAGTCAGACCGTCGGACAGTGAGTCAGACCGACAAACAGTCAAACAGTCAGACTGTCAAACAGTCCTACCGTCAAACAGTCAGATCTTTAGTCAGTCAGACAATAATCACACAGTCACTCAGTCCATCTATCTATAGAAACCAGTAGACCTATCTATAAAAATCAACGTTATGTTGACCACGGTGACGATGATGCGAGTTCAATAATTTTTCTGCAACGAAATCGTTCATAATGGTGACGGTTTTTGAGTTCAATATTTTTTCTTCAACCAAAAAGTGCCTAAAGAAGTTTTCACTTCAAAAATACTTTAATGAAATTTTATGAGCTCTTTAAAACTTAAAATACCAAGTTGAGACCTCAAGGCAGCATTAGTTGATTTGTATCGTGTTACTTTTTAACATTTCGTGTCTTTCAACTTTGTGGCTAAGTTAGACGAATCGTACCTTGAAACTAATAATGTAAGTTACTTTTGTTAAATATTTCGTAATTTTCTTGAATTAAATAAATAAGTTTTCCGTCATCCAATTTTCACAGAATTGTTTGGCTTTGTTTTTTTTTTTATTTTTCGCAGATTTTGCTATCTTTTATATACCAAAGTTTGACATACTTTACGACAAAATCTATTTTCTGTTGCTTTTTGCTATCTTTTATATACCAAAGTTTGACATACTTTACGACAAAATCTATTTTCTGTTGCTTTTTACGTAGCAGTTAGTTACGATACATTTTAAATAAACAGTAATATGTTTTACTTATGTTACAGTTTTAGTCAGCTGATCCGTAAATGCACTATACAAATCAACTAATTCTACCTTAAGAGTTTTTTTTTACATATTTCAAATATTTATTTTACGTCCACTCTGTTATTTGATATGTGAGGTTAATCCGATTGTCGAAAAGTATTTTCAATATTGAAAATTTAAAATTTTTATTACGCGAACTATTTGTTAACACTCAAGTGAATAATTGAGGTATAGCTTAAGTTCGTTTTATTCTCGCTAAGTTATTACAAATTAGATTATTGATTATTTTAAAAGAAAAAATGGGACATTTTTTTATTCAATTGTTTATTTTAGACACTAGCAAAATGTAATGCATTTCCTGGATCGCTACATCCGTCGTCAGCATAACTCGCTTTTATCTACTTTAGGTGGTGTTTTGTTGTAAACATCATCTATTTAACCAACAAAAATAAGATAAGATAATACAAGCAAATTGTATTCAATCTTCTATCGTCAGTTATTGGGAACTAAGTTTACCACCACCTAAAGCTTCCTTCCCTCTTGTTGCATATTTTATCTTTATTATATTTGTTGTTGCTTCAGTCAATCTTCGGTTAGCAACGAGAGCAACTTTAATCACTTAATTTGTTAAAAAGATATAAATTGCCGTCATTAGTATTTCCTGACCCAGGCCTAGGAATATCAACTAATAAAGACATTCTATTTCTCAATTTTTCTTTTATGTCTAGTTTATGTCTTTGTCACAACCACGAATTTGCCATTTTTTTATAGGCAATCGGTAAGCAATGTGTAGAATGCATTCAAAATATCTTATCCACGCATGGAGTGTTGACAAGCCATATTCAAACATATTTGTATTACATGATCGATTTTTAACAGCATTTAAGTCGTTCATCATTGTAGGTGAGGCTCTGCAAATGCCACATTTTTGCGACGAGGATTCTACTAGAACACTAAACACTTTTCCATCTATCATGGTCAAGTAAAATTTGTGATACATTTGAAAAAACTCAAATTGTGTGGGCTTTATTTCCAAAATTTGCTTTTTAACTGCTTCAACTTCCCTACTTACTAATTCAGAGGTTTCTTTTTCGAAAATCAATTTAACTGGTCTACAAAACCGTGTTGAAGAAGGTCGTGAATTCTCCCAAAGAATAACATTCCCCATTTTTATTTGGAATGGCACAATGCACACATCAAATATGTTTTAAGCGATTCAGCGTCAGAAAATCGTTGGATCTTCATTGATATTCATAAAACACTCCTTTTGCAATTCAACTATCCTCCTTACAGTATGGTCAACCAAGCTCTGCAAAGGCGTTTTGCGTATTGAGGCATTCATTGCGCCTAAAAAATGCAACAACAGGTGAACGGGCAGGAACGGGCAGACCATTTTGGACATTTACAATAACAACAAATAAAATTAATACATAAAATAGGAATTGGACTGAATCCCATTGAATCCCGAAAGTTGCACTCCATGAAACTACAATATAGATCACTTCTAATATACTACCATATACGTCACCTACCACAACCCAATTCTAAAAAACTAGAGGAACACAGGTCACAAACATTAATTTTTTAGTACATAAATACCTTTTACTTAAAAAAAAATAAATATAGTTTCAAAAAAATTAATCACTTGTGTCAATATCAACAAAAATCACACACTGAGTACTGATTGTGACAACACTCATTGGAAAAGCTGTATTTCAATTTTCTTTTACGTTGAAAAAGACGAAGTATAACGTATGACGGATTCTATGTGCCCCGGCCATTAGTTTAAATGGAAACAGTATGCTTCTAAGGCCAGACTTAAGATAAGAGCTGTCACCATTCGTAAAATCTGTACCACGACTATATTTTTTGTCTCATATTGGTATTAGGAAAATTTTATATGCTAGATATTTGTTACCTAAGCTTATAAGCCAGTTTATTTGCACTGCTATAAAATTCATTTGCACCAAATTTGTTAGGTGTCAATAATGATATATAGCGAGTTATGTGTTTGGATTCGAGAAGAATTAAGGTATTTTAAGGGTATTTATTCCAACGGAATTCCAAGATTCTTAAGGTAATTTAAATGTTACATGAGTACATTCAGTAAACTTGATTCTACATTCCTTCAATCACTTTTTAAAATAACATATATATTTGTAGTACTGTAAATGTAAATGGAAGATCCATTAAAGCTAAGCAAATGTTGATGTGTCGTACCACCACACGTATAAAATAGATCCTAATATAATAATTTTCCAATGGTTGAAGGTAGAATGTTATCAGCCATACTATCAGCTTTCCGATATCGGTGGCGTTTAATTATTTTATATCTGTATCAAAGGCAATCTACAAGGTGGCATCGCCGCGATAACAAATACAACACCAAAAAACACCCACATGCAATTTATTGTTCGTTAAATGTACGGCAGACGCCAAAAGTGTTAATTAAAATATTACATCCAACAACTAAAAACACTTCTTCCTTACCTTTTCTTCCTTGGACGAAGTACTGCGTTGCATTATTTATGCTCGCTACTGTTTATAATGCCTTTACCAAGGCGAATATAATAAGGTGATTGCACGGGCGAAAATTCTCATCATCTGTTTAATTTAAAAATGTCAAAAAATTAAATAACAGACATAAATAATTTTGAAATTGAATTTAAAAGTTTTTTAAATTGTTTATTGTGTCGAAGTTTAAATAAAAATAGAAACAATTTTAAAAAAGTTAAAGAAGTGCTACATTATATCTACAAATGATAACTTATTTGTTGAATCCAACAACAAAATTCCAAAATTTTTTGTTGAATTTGAAAAAAGAGATGTGATAGAACGCATTTGCTTTTTTCCGAAGATAGTGCAAGTAGAGACACGTGGAGTGCAACTTTAAGATTTTAAATAACTTCCTTGGTGTGTATTAATTAAGTACCATTTAATATTTATTATTGCAGTCCGAAAAATTTTTTTTTTGTTTACTTAATTTTGTTAGTCAATAACATAACTTCGAATGAAAAACATATCAGCTTGGAAAATTATTTTAAATAAATAAATTAATTTAAAAAAATAAACTATTTTTCATTTTTTGATTATCCTTTTTCAATGGAACTTTAAATAAATAATAATTGAAATAAGTGCATAACTGTTATAGCATAAGCGATAAAAATAAAATTCGTTTTTAAATGGCTAGTACCAGAGACTGACAAGAAGTACTTATTAAATAAATGTAGTTAAGTATTTACACATATTTTTGGGTAATAGTTATACCTATACTTATAACACAGAAAATACCTACACATACGCATTTGCAGTGAAATAAGTATGGGTATACTCAATACTTATAACAAACATTATTTATACACAACGAACTTAAAAATTTGTACGTAATGCATGTACATATGTACAACTGGTTGTAGGTAGAAAATGTGATGGGTATCTGTCATACCCATATTTATAACTACCTAATACATACAAGTATGGAAAAGTAGTTATAATATTCGAAGTATACTTATAAGTAAAACAACTACTTTTAGGAATTGTGTGTATAAAAAGTGTATGATGTTTGGCAATATTTTGTTTATAACCGAACATTGGTTAAGGATGGAAAACCAAAATAAGTTTTATATTATGATGATGGAATGAATGAAAGTATTTTCAAATTGTGAAATAATTAATACATATAGTTACATATATTTATAAAATACTCTAAGTATACTTAGAGTAATTACATACTTGTACTTATTCCCACTCTATACTTACAAGTATTGGTATAGCCAATACTTTATCCAACTTTTACTTATACTTAGTTGTATTGCGAAAAATAATGAAGTAGTATGCGAACACTTATTCTCTGTCTATACTTGTAGTTATTTAAGTTGAAATTGATATGAGTGTGTGTGTATGGTATGTTGTTTGAGCTGTAGCTATACACATTTATACATGTTTTGCCTCAAATACTTAATAAGTACTAAAAATGATACTTTTGTCATTCTCTGGTTAGTACTAGCGGCGGTGGCAGTGTGGCTAGTGCACAAAAAAATTGTGAAGACCTAAAAAAAGTGCAATTGAGTGACAAACTGTTTCGCACTCCAGAAAACGCCCAAACTCGCCATTGTTATATGCATATAAACGAAGATCAACCTTCAGTAGCGAAATTCCATCAACCACCAACTTTCTAATGAAGATTCAGATAACGCGAACATTCTAAGAACTATTGAAGCAAAACCACCTCCGTTGTATATCCCAAATGTGACAAATGTTAAGGATATGACGAAATACATCTCTAATGTTATTTCTGCAGACCAGTATTCCTATAAGGCTCTAAAAGATGGCCAGATTAGAGTTATGGTTAAAACTATAAGTACTTATCGATCCTTTGAGATTAAACAATTCATTGAAAAAATGGGCATAAAGTAAGAAACATTTCTAATATTAGAAGTAATATTGCAAAGCAACCTCTATCCATGTTCTACCTTGACCTTGAATCAAATGACAACAAAAAAGAAATCTATTAAATGACAGATATAAATAATGCTGTTATCGTAATTGAGCCTCCCCGAAAAACTAGAGATATTCCACAATGTCACCGATGCCAACAGTTTGGACATACACGTTCTTACTGCAACAAACCAAATAAATGTGTTAGGTGTGAAGAAAGTCATCTAACAGTTGATTGTGCAAAAAGCAAGACACTACCAGCAAAATGTGCAAATTGTCAAGAATCCCACCTAGAAAGTTATAGAGGAAGCATTATTCATCAAGAATGCAAAAAAAAAAATTACATAATAAAATTTGTAATCTTTATCAAGCCAGAAACCAAAAAACATTAATTTCAGACTATCCTTGTATCAATAACAACCATCAATCAACACAAATTTTTACCTACTCGGATGCCGTAAAAGGAACATCTAACTCAAACAGCGACAACTCAATTTTACAAAAAATAGAGAGCTTATTAACGAAACAGATGGAGCTGACAAATTCCCTTCTTAATATGATGTCAGTTCTTTGTACCAAATTATGTCAATCTTCAATTAGCAACATGGAACGCAAACGGTCTCTCCAATCATTTACGAGAGGTTGAAGTATTTTGAGACAAACAACAACTGCACAAGTAAGTCATTTTTTAAGATTAAAGGATATGATTTCATAAATGCTAACCATCCTAATGAAAGAGCACATGGTGGCTCGGCAATTTTGATTAAATCTTCTATAAAATATCATCAAGAAGAACATTTCATCGAAGAAAGTATACTATCTATTATAAAAATTAATTATCTGTTTTCGGTTAATGTAAGCGCACTATATTTTTCACCTTGTCGTAATATAAGTTGTGTAGATTTCAACAATTTCTTTCAAAAACTTGGTCCTCGTTTATTGTTGGGGAAGATTTTAATGCAAAGCATACTTCGTGGGATTCACGTCTAATAAATCCAAAAGGCAGAGAACTTTATTAAAGTCTGACTTCAAAAAATTTGGCTGTAATTTCAACTGGCAAACCAAATTATTGGCCTACTGACCCTTATAAAGTACCAGATTTACTAGATTTTTTCGCATATGCTGGAATACCTGCTAGTCAACTTCATATAACAGATAACTTTGACCTAAGCTCGGATCACGCGCCAGTTTTGTTAACGTATAATTCTTCTCCATAATTTATTCAAAAAATAATTACCAACAAAACTGATTTAGAATCTTTTGCATATTGAGTTGATAGAAATTTAAACCTAAACTTACCTATATCAAATAATTATGAGCTAGACAATGCAGTTGAATATTTTACAAAAATAATCCACGAAGCTGCTTTTTTGTCAAATCCAGTAAATACTTTATCCATTGTTCAAAATGGTTTCCAAATCTCCTCTGCTGAACACCTTTTTAATACTTTTCAAAATCACCAAGTAGAAAACAATAGGGAAGACGAAGAAATAGCAAACTTTTTAGATGCCCCATATCAAATGTGCTTACCATTAACCAATATTTCTCTTTCTGAAGTTAAAGCACAAATAAAAATCTTAAATCCCAAAAAGTCTCCAGGATATGATAATATTGCTGCTACGGTCGTTAAAAGTCCTTCATTAAAAGGAAATTGTTTTTAAATTCGATTCTACGGTTAAGTCACTTTCCAACTCAGTGGAAATGTGCTGAAATTATAATGATTAAGAAGCCAAATAAATCAGAAAATGAAATAACATCCTATAGACCGATAAGACTGTTAAGTATTTTTTCTAAAATATTAAAAAAAAAAATTTTTCGTAGCCGTTTATTACCTTTAATTGAAAATTTAAATATTATTCCAAACCACCAATTTGGGTTTAAGGGGAAACATGGTACTCCTGAACAGTGTCATAGAGTAATTAATGTCATTCGTAAATCATTCGAGGAAAAAAAATATTGCTTTGCAGTTTTCTTGGACATTCAAGCACACAAGGGTTCGACAGAGTCTGGCATGTGGGTCTACAATTCAAATTAAAAATGCTACTCCCAGCTACATTTTATTCCATTCTTAAATCTTTTATACAAAATAGATAATTTTACGTTAAAATTGCAGACGAAAGATCAAACATTTTTAACATTAGAGCAGGAGTACCACAAGGCAGCGTTTTAAGTCCGGTATTATATACTATTTTTACAGCTGATATGCCAATATTAGAACATGCTAACGTTTCAACATATGCAGATGATACAGCAATTTTAGCTTCAAACAATTCACCTTTAATTACATCTGCAAATGTACAGAGTGAATTGAATTTAATAGCGTTATGGCTAAAAACACGGAAAATAGAAGTAAACGCAGATAAATCTGTTCAAGTTACATTTACACTTAGAAAGGGACATTGTCCTAACGTATCTATAAATAACATTCAAATCCCTAAAAGTGATTGTGTGAAATATCTTGGATTGCACATGGACATGGACTAAAATAAAACTAAGCGTAATCATCTCAACTTAACAAATAGAAAACTTTACTGGTTAATTGGTCCAAAATCTCTACTAAAAACAAGTTATAACTTTCTAAAGCTATTTTAAAACCTGTGTGGACTTTTGGTATTCAACTGTGGGGAACTGCTAGTCATTCAAATATCGCGATAATTCAAAGATATCAATCCAAGACTCTCAGACTCATAGTACAATCACCATGGTATATAACTAACAAAAAAATTCATACTGACCTTAAAATTCGAACAGTGAAAGAAGAAATTAATTCCTACAGTAAACGATATTTGAATAGATTAAGTAATCATGCAAACCCCTTAGCTATATCTTTATTAGACGACACTGATGAAGTAAAGAGACTAAAAAGATTTCATATTTTAGATCTTCCATTCAGGAAATAGAAAAATGAAAATTATTACATATTACATATTATTTATTTATTTTTTACTTTATTATTACTATTTTTGTTATTATTGTTGTCAGTTGCCGAAATTGTATTATGTATGGCAACTGGCAACTAAAAGTTGTTAATTTCAGTTGCCAAACTGGCAACCATAAATTTGTGGTTACTGTTTATTTTGTTTTCACTGATTAAGCAAAAAATCGGTAAATCTGAAGAACACTAGGTTTATTTTTCATATATTTTTGTATAAAACAAAATTTATATAATATACATATGTACATAAATATGTATGTATGAATTTCTTTAAATTGTAGATTTCAAAACCGTAAAATAACATAACACTTCAGCAGCACTTTCAGCAATTAATATAAGACAATGAAAACAATCAACACGTTGCATTTTGGAAATAATAATTTATTGTATTTTTTTATTCACTTTTTTTGAAAATACTTTTTCTTCCTTATTTATTAAAAACTTTTTGATTATTTACATTTATTTTCAGTTGCTAGAGTGTCAAAATAGCATTATCGATAACTGAAAAAAGTTGCCATACGTAATACCAATTTATTTACCAGTTGTGTTGCCTTTTGACAACGCAACTAAAGTTCGGTTGCAATCCATAATCGACCTATTAACGAGAACATATTTGTTCTATTTCTATAGTTGTACTTTTATATGTTCAACTTTAAATGTCAATTTAATATGTTATCAAATTTGCTTATTATCTCATATGTATGATAGATGCAATTTAAATAAATAAAGGGTGTTTTTATATAGAGGTATAGAACTTTAAGTTGCAATAAAACAACGATGGATTATTCGATTGACATGAATTTTATTTATCCGAAAGATAATCTTGTGGCATTACATTTTAAATATGATTTCTGGCATATGACCGCCACGGCTGCCGAGGATGTAGTCCAATCTGGACGTCCAATTTTCGATGACTTTTTCCAACATTTGTGGCCGTATATCGGCAATAACACGGCGAATGTTGTCTTCCAAATCGTCAAGCGTTTGTGGTTTATCCGCATAGACCAATGACTTTATATAGCCCCACAGGAAGTAGTCTAGCGGTGTTAAATCACAAGATCTTGGAGGCCAATTCACAGGTCCAAAACGTGAAATTAGGCGGTCACCAAACGTGTCTTTCAATAAATCTATTGTGGCACGAGATGTGTGACATGTTTCGCCGTCTTGTTGAAACCACATCTCCTGAACATCATGGTTATTCAATTCAGGAATGAAAAAGTTAGTAATCATGGCTCTGTACCGATCACCATTGACTGTAACGTTCTGGCCACCATCGTTTTTGAAAAAGTACGGACCAATGATTCCACCAGCCCATAAAGCACACCAAACAGTCAGTTATTCTGGATTTAACGGTGTTTAGACATACACTTGAGGATTACCTTCACCCCAAATGCGGCAGTTTTATTTGTTGACGTAGCCATTCAACCAGAAGTGCGTTTCATCGCTAAACAAAATTCGCTTATGAAAATCGGGAACAACGGTAATCTTGTTTTGGGCCCAAAATTGCACTATTTGCAAGCGTGAGTCTATTGATGATGAATTGCCAAACCAAACTGAGAATAAATCACTTGACAGCTGTTAAATCGGTCGCCATCTTGAAAAGTAATGCCAACTTAAAGTTCTATACCTCTATAAAAATCAATCACCCTTTATACCCTTTAAAAAAAATTTAATTTTGTTTTATTTTACAAATATTTTTGATAAAAGGCATAGATTTTATAAAAGCAAATTGTCTGTTTTTTATTGTTGTACTTGTTGTCGGCCTGAAATCACCTGTATATATTCGCCTTGGCCTTTACCAAGTCGACCTTATAAAACTTTCATGTTTGTCTGGATCAGTGTGAAATCCTTTTTACAATGGACTGCAAGGTCTTAGCGATAACTTACATATTAATTCAGCCACTCTGTCTGTAATCATACGATTTATGTATGTAAGAATCTTCCCAAGAGTAAAAACTGATATTTTTTTAATCATAATGAAATAAAAAACCAAATTCAAGCCTTTCCTTTAACAAAATTTTTTGTTTGTTCAATTATTCATTTATTTAGCGTAAAAAGTTAGTAACAAAACATTTATTGTAGCGTATAAATGAATAAAAAACACGCATTTCAATTGGGTCCAACACGTTTGTCTCTGTTAAACTATTGATTGGCCCGACTGCATATTCACAACAAAATCGACACAAATTCAATATTTTTATTAAATTGTTTATTGTCCATTGATAACACAGCACAACAAAATAAAAAAAATTTCATGTGCTCTTAAAACCACTATATAATTTTGATGTATCATGACTACCTTTGTACAAAAATGGTAAAATTTTTAAATTCTATGGATAGATTTTTTTTAAAAAATTTTTTTTTTAAAATTGCAATTTTTTTGAGACGTTTCTTCAAATAATTAATGATAACTCAAAAACTACTAGTCCGATATTATTAAAATAAATTCAGAAAAATTAAGATTTGCATAGCCTTTAATTCGTCTATATATCGCGTTTCAATCGGATCAATAGTATCGGAGTTATAATAAAAAACTTAAGAAAAAAATATATTTTTTACGTAAAAATGGCAAAAATTTTCGTTTTAAAAAAATCATAAAAAATCGAAAACGGCAAAAAACTTCCAGATTCATTTTTTATCGCATAGCGACATATAATAGCAACAAAATGAGATATCGACCATAAAAATCGATTGATTTTTTTCGAATTTATTCACATTTTAGTGAATTCGCTCATTTTCACAAAATTTTAGTTTTTTGCTTGATATACGCATTATAGCGGGTTTTCAAATGTGTGAAAAACATAAATTTTCCAATTTCAAGGGGTGCATGTCGGATTAATGTTAGATTTGATGAGAAACTTCCACCCACAAAATTTTAGTCGAATTCGACAACGTTAACACGTAGCGCATAGGCCCCAAATCTGAAAAAAAGCGTTTAAATCGAAAATAATTGACAAATTTTCAGTTTTTGCAAAATTAACGCTATTTATTTCCCCTTTTGCAAAAAAGTGGATCCTGGTCCTTAGGGCAAACACAATGAGATTTACAATAAGCTACATATCTTTTAAATCGGTTAAACAGTTTTCAAGTTACTTGCCGAAGGCAATTGACAAAAAAATGTAACTAAGTCAAATCGATGGAATATATCGAAAATGCATTTCATTGTTTTATTCATGTATTTTCTTTTATTTTATATTTTATTATTTAAATTTATTACAACATATAAAATAAGGAAATAAATAATAAATATTATAAACTACAAACTTTGGAATTTTCTATTATTGAATAACGAAGTGTTGCTCTGAATACTCCAGCAAAAATCTGCCATCATGTGTGCATCCCAGCGACCCTGGCATCTTTCCTCCATTGTCCGAATATCTTGGTGAAATCGTTCGCCCTGTTCCTCACTTAAGTCTCCTAGATTTTCAGGAAAACGATCTAAGTGACTGTGAAGGTAATGTAACTTGATGCTCATGTTGCATCCAAGATTCTGGAAGTGAGTTAACATCTCTTCAACGTGCGCAACATAATCATCATCCTTGTTATTTCCTAAGAAATGTTGAATAACCCATACAAATGAATCCCATGCATTTTTCTCAATTTCTGACATTGAACTGAGAAAATCGGTATCTTTGACCAATTTGCGAATTTGTGGGCCGTCAAATATTCCTGCTCTCAGTTTTTCCATACTCAAACTTTTAAACTTCCTTGAAATATACTGGAAACATTCACCATCTTTGTTAAGTGCTTTAACAAATTGTTTCATCAGACCAAGTTTAATGTGAAGAGGGGGTAATATGATGCGATCTCGGGGCACCAGAGGTACATTTATAACATTCCTCATACCTGGGTCCAGTGTTTCCCTATAAGGCCATTGTTTTCTCTTCCAGTGCTCTGACTTAGCTCTGCTGTCCCATAAACATAAAAAACAAGGGTATTTGGTATAGCCACTTTGTTGACCTAATAGGAAATTTACCATCTTAATATCAACACAAATTACCCAGTTATGTTCATTATACTTTATCTTCTTCATGACCAATGCAATTACAGAGTATTCTTCTTTTACCTTGGTTGAATGTGCGATTGGCAAGGAGTGAAATTTATTTCCATTGTGCAAAAGGACACACTTCAAGCTGCGTTTTGATGAGTCAATAAATAAACGCCATTCGCTTGAATCATATCTATGTAAGCCCATGGCAGTCATCAAACCAGGAATATCCGTGCAGCAGACAAAATCGTCATCTTCTGCAAAATAGTGAAGTAAGCCTTTTTCTCGGGTACGGTAATACGAAACTTTAGTTTCCTCCGTTATGAGATTTGATTCCTTCATCCGGGATGCAAGTAATTCCGAAGATGCTTTTGACAATCCAAGTTCTCTTATTACATCATTTAGCTGGTCTTGATTCCATGGTCTCGGTGAGATATTTTTGTGTGGGATGAACTCGTCATTTTCAGATATAGGTAGTTCTGGATCTGAACTTCCTGATTGAGAACACATGCTTGAGGTTGAGTGTCCTTGTGAAGATGAAAGCACTTGACTACAGCTTGGTCCCTGATCTTGTGCATCCATAATTTCCTGTGAATGTAGAACTGCAAGTTGAAACCCATCAGCAGACCTCGTAGGGTAAGACCATCGCAAATGTTTTCCAAAGCCGGTTTTTGTAGTTAAACAAAAATAGCAATCAGATTCATGATTCGTTGTTTCTCTCCATAGCATAGGCTTCGAAATTCCCCAGTGTGGTCTGAAAAATTTTTATAACAGAAAATTAAAAATTTTATAAAATATTCCAAATGTATTAACCTATACTTACTTTTTGTTAGATGAGCTTAGAGTTAAATTGAATCGACATGAAGTACATATAGTACTCGGCGTCCAATGTTCGTTAAAATTCTTCGGATTTATATTAAAGCAATCTTCATATGACTTTTGAAATGAAGCTGAGAAGCATTTCCGTTTTTTTTTTCGTTAATATATTGGCCGCACACATAACAAAATGAGTCCGGATTGTTTTTACATAAAAATGTTCTAGTTTTCTTGCTCATGGCTGATTGAAAATTATGCTTCTGTTACCGCAAACACTTGTTGAATGAATAGAAATGGCTCAAGGAGCTCTTATAAATAATGATACTAAAATTTCGAACAACCCTTAATGTGGTCCTATTTTTTACCTATTCCCAAGAATCGTAAAAAACATTAAGGAATGCTATGCAAAAAATCAATCTTTACAGGTAGCCAGCGGAAAAACCCAATTCGGCGTGCACGCAAATTTATGAACGTTTATTACTTTGCCGCCGCAATTGTCAAAATGAAGCAAGGGCGACAGGTAGCCAACAGAAAAGGAGCATTTCATCGTTTATCAGATTTCTACTGAAATCGTAAAAATTAAAAAACTTTTCCTTTATTGCTTACTTTTTTTAATTCTGAAAATCATAAAAATGCCATAAAGATCTGTTCCAAACAATTTTCTACATTCAATACTGTATTTCCACAGTAACACGTGTCCCACAGAAATACGTGTTTTACCCAAAACAGTATTTCGCGTACTTGTTTTGCCATACATTTCTCATTCATCCAAAACACTTTGGCAGTACCTGGATATTGTATAGTGGTTTCAAAAGCATCTAATTTTTTTATTTTGTTGCGTTGTGTAATAGGAAGATATCAGTCAATTTTAGCGAAATTTTATATTTTATTGTTAAAAAAGAAAAAAATAAAAAATTTTAAAAGTAAAATGTTTTTGTAAATTGTCTTCGGCAAGTTCTCAAGGACATATAATGGCCAGTGAAAATTGTAATAACTCGAAAACTTAAAGACATGTAGCTTATTGTAAATCTCATTGTGTTTGCCCTAAGGACCAGGATCCACTTTTTTGCAAAAGGGGAAATAAATAGCGTTAATTTTGCAAAAACTAAAAATTTGTCAATTATTTTCGATTTAAACGCTTTTTTTCAGATTTGGGGCCTATGCGCTACGTGTTAACGTTGTCGAATTCGACTAAAATTTTGTGGGTGGAAGTTTCTCATCAAATCTAACATTTATCCGACATGCACCCCTTGAAATTGGAAAATTTATGTTTTTCACACATTTGAAAACCCGCTATAATGCGTATATCAAGCAAAAAACTAAAATTTTGTGAAAATGAGCGAATTCACTAAAATGTGAATAAATTCGAAAAAAAATCAATCGATTTTTATGGTCGATATCTCATTTTGTTGCTATTATATGTCGCTATGCGATAAAAAATGAATCTGGAAGTTTTTTGCCGTTTTCGATTTTTTATGATTTTTTTAAAACGAAAATTTTTGCCATTTTTACGTACAAAATATATTTTTTTCTTAAGTTTTTTATTATAACTCCGATACTATTGATCCGATTGAAACGCGATATATAGACGAATTAAAGGCTATGCAAATCTTAATTTTTCTGAATTTATTTTAATAATATCGGACTAGTAGTTTTTGAGTTATCATTAATTATTTGAAGAAACGTCTCAAAAAAATTGCAATTTTAAAAAAAAAATTTTTTTAAAAAAATCTATCCATAGAATTTAAAAATTTTACCATTTTTGTACAAAGGTAGTCATGATACATCAAAATTATATAGTAGTTACTCGAGCATATTTTTGCTGTTGCCCTGTGTAATTGTCGGTGGCTAAACGTCTGTTGTCAGCATTACAAGCACCACTTTACGTGACAATGTCGTTGACAACTGTTGAAAATTTTTTGAAAATTGTTTTCAAATGCCTACCAACATTTTTATGAGCACGATTTAATGTTTTTTTATTTTTTTATTTAATTTAAAATTGCTGTTCTTTTCTTAGTTGGTTTTTGTTAATTATCAATTTGATTTAAAACACTGTTTTGTAATTAAAAAACAATATTCTTTGGCAAAGTTTACGTAAGAAAGACAGACCGATCGATCCATTAACATCTAGAACAACAGATGGACAAGAGTTTCATTAAGCGGGCTGGAATTGAAAATTTTCGTCACTTTTTGGCAGCTGTATATTTTGTCTGTCGTTACATTTCTATTCAATTTAATGGTCGCATATACAATTTTTTGTTTGACAATTTTTCCAGTTTCCATTTGTAGTCAGTGGATTTAAGTGTTTTTTTTTTTTTGCTTAGAGGTTGCTAATTGTTCTCATAAATATTTATTTTCACATTGAACAGTTTCTCTTATTCATTATGTTAGTTTTCGTTTGTGTAATTAATGAAAAATTTTAAACTACAATTAAGTATGCCGCATGTCAGAGTGATTAAGTTTTTTGTTAAAGGAATAAAAAAAAAAAAAAACAATTAGCAGTAGTGATACTTATTAATAGCAATGTCTCAAAAGTGATTTTTCCACTACAAGGTTATTTTTATTGCTTCGGAGGTAGATTTTGCTATTTGGTTCCTTACTTAACTTATTTGTTTGACTTTTATTGTTTTTTTTA
The DNA here is from genome assembly GCA_949628195.1 of Phasia obesa. NCBI lineage: Eukaryota > Metazoa > Arthropoda > Insecta > Diptera > Tachinidae > Phasia > Phasia obesa. The sequence goes on along the minus strand of CATIVE010000188.1, from coordinate 16,426 downwards.
GAATTTATTTTTTTCAAGCAAAAATAAAACATGTAAATTTATTAGTCGAACAATTAATCGGATGGTATCGAAGCAGACTGCAGGTTTATCGGACTAATTTCCGGCAAACGATTTGTACATAATTTACGACTTTTCAATGAAAGTCTCATGCGAACGTTAGCATTTACATTTGACAGTAATGATTTCAGACTTTCGAATAGTAACTATCGTCCTGTTTCCTCATCAAAAAGTCTCTAGAAATTGCTAGCATTTGTCCAAGTCATAGATCCCGCATGGCATCCTAAGTCCTAAGTCTTATGTTATACAATGCTGAATATTTTTTTTTGTTGTTGTTTTTTTTTTAAGAGAAGTAACACTCAGACAATTAATGCCTATATTAACTGTGTTACTGCCTTTGGAAAGGGATAGTAGTAGACAGGAGAAATGGTTAGTGTAATAGTAAAAATTCGCTTATGGCAACACTGCAATTGCACGTTGTAAGCTCCTATGGTGTTATTTAGGCGAATTAGTTTAAAGCTAGCATAGCCCATTTATAATTATTTTACTTCGCTGGCGATTCAGTGCGATGTGGTAATACCGGCGAAGGAGGGCGCTGTGATTTTTATATAAAGAGAAATTAATACATATCAGAATGTTGACATGGCTGAGTATTGAACTCGTGACCATTGCTTAGTAGTCAACGTGCTAACCACTTAAGCTACATCACCCCCCAATTTGCCCTATCGTCTCAGTTTCTTCCAAGTATCGTGTTCTTCGATATTCATCTTGGCTAGATGATACTTAAAGTTTCCATGACTAACTCAATTATCTAGCTTAAGGTACACCTATTTTATGTAAGCACCTTACAGGCCTTTCTGCCCAGGGTCGCTTTGAGCACCATTTAAGCTTGTCTACTTGTGGTAGACACCCTTCATATTTCCAGGTGTAATAAGTCTACCGATTGTAGGACCATTGCTCACACTAATGCATAACCTCATAGTGCAGGTATAGTCTACAGCAATTCACATATGACCCCGTTTTTGCTAGTTCGTCTGCTGCTTAATTTCCAGCTGTTTCTATGTCACCGTTGCCCCATTCACTGAGGATTGTTTTAAAAGCTCCCGATTGGAAAGTGTAACAAAAAGACTCGTTGAAATAGCTTCGTTATAAATTATTTAATTTCCTAGAAATTAAATAAAGGGAGGGTCGACCGCACTAGAGCACTTCAAATGCCTCGTTTTATATAAATTTGAAAAGTAACTAAGAAGATATTTTGCTAAGTTAAAAGGTGAATTTTGGTATTTTAAATTATATTTCTTAGTTTTGAATTTTTATTTTTAATGGCCAACTACAAAATAGTTTTAAGGGCAGGGTATCATAAAAACGTAAAGAAGCCACCTTTAGCAACAACAAGAAAATAAATATTACCACATTTCTCTCCCAGGGATTTATTAGTCTCTACCAGTATCAATGTTAGTTTTTGATTGGTTCTGCGCTACGTTAAATAAGTGAGGTTAAACACTTCTACTTAATAGTTTTAATCCAATTATGTAAATTTTACCCAACTTAGCTTATTACCCATAACGATTCCAAGCCGCTAATCTTTTGCTTAATCTACCTTTATCTTTTGTGCAGCATTTATTTTGAATTTTGAAGGGGACACAAATTTCACATCTTTGAGCAATCATTACCCGTTAGTTTAGGTTAAATCTTACAAGTCATAATGAAGGGTAGGTTTGGGAAAAAATACTGATTAATCGAATTTACAAATATATCGATATCTCTGCCGGTATAAAGTGCAGTTATAATATTGATCAACGCAATTGCAACTCCTTATATTTAGAATTAGTATTAATGTTTTATTTATGTATTTTGTCAGTTAGGGTGCATGGTCCCCAATAATTTTTTAATTAAAAAGTAACAAATTTCAATTAAAAATACGTTGTCTCTTATTTTATTTATCTTTTAAATTTTACAATCTAATTGTATGTTATATTCTACCTTAAATTATAGGACATAGTATAAAAGATCGCCACACGCTGTCGGAAAATCACCCCTAGTCTTTTGGTGAAAATCGAAACTATAGCCTCCAGACTAATAGCCCTGTCCACTACCTAGTAGCCTATCGGGTCAATCTTTTTTTGTTTATGTAAATAAGTGGTAGTCAAACACAGCCCAGCGGTCCTTATTTTTGCAAAGAAGGCCTTGGCTCTCCCTTCTAGAAGATCTACAATACATTCCTACTTCCCTTCTCTGAGAAGGATGCGTATCTTAAATTTTTTATGTCAAATACATGATTTTTAGATTTCTCATTTACAAATAACAAAAGACCAGTTGATTGCCTCTTATTTAAATGAGTATCTCTTACTATTTAAAGAAGTGCCTCGATACAGTAATTGGTAGTGTGCTAGTATTAGTCGGGGGGTTGCGGGTTCAATTCCGACGAAAAATGTAAAAAAGCATAATTTAAATTTAAAATCATTAATAAATTTGAAAAATAATACTCTTGTTAAACATTAAATTGAAGGCCTTATGCACGCTAGCCAGCAGAACCGAGAGTAGAAGGCTGCGCCGCAATGACAACATGAGTAAATAATATATGAGTGCGACTAGGAGTCCTTACATACAAAATGAAAAAAAAAATCATGAGGAGGCGAGGTTTAGGAAGCGCCTATAGCTTAAGTATATACATGTAAGTGGTATCAGAAAAAAGCTATTGACCTCTAGATTAACAATATTGTAATAATTTTTGTTCGCCCTTAATTTTTTAAATGATATTTACCTCAAAAACTAAAAAAAATTACATTAAGGCGGTTTTTTGAGAAATTAAATCACGAATTTGACTTGAAACAAAATCTAGACGGATCGAGATATTCTTAAAAAAATTTTAAATTATATAGATAAAAGAGCTTTTAATCAAATGCGAAAATAAAAATAAAATATAAATTCCAAGAACGGGCATAAAATTATTTTAATATAAAAGTGGCTACCCTGCCTTTTCTAATCACGTGGCTGTCAAATCGTTTTTGAAATATGTAGCCAATAATTAAGGCTTTCAAAATCCGTTTACGGTTTTTAAATCGGAGCTTTGTATTCCAAGGAATTCTATAATAATTTATAATTTTGGTTTTAAAATTAACTATGTTTGGATAGGGCTGGAGGCGGAATCGTTAAAATTGTTGACCTGAATTTTCTTTTGTTCGCATTTGCTAAAGGTTGTCTTTAAAATATTTCCAAAAAATTTACTAGTGCCGAGGTTAGGTTAGGTTAAACGGGCCGCCCGAAAAAAGGCGAATTCACTCGGAGACCAATAGGGCCCATTGTGATGCCCCAACGATCATCTACCTCCACCATTCCCTAGAGAACTCCAATACCGTTGGTTCGTGTAAACCAACCGGAGCTTTTCTCAAAGCCTAATAGGCTGATCAGTGTCGCATCACTGAGACAGTCCAGGTCCTGAAAAAATCTTTGGCCCAAAATTTGAGTCTACGTTCTTGAAGAGCCGGGCAGTCGCAGAGAAGGTGTTGAACTGATTCCTCCTCTTCCTTAACCATACAACTTCTGCAGCACCCTCCACGAGAGATTCCCATACGCTTCGACATACGTCCAGTTATACAGTGTCCCGTTATAACACTTACCAGAAGTGCGAACGAGTTTTTCTCGAGGGTCAGTAGTGCCTTTGTCCTTTTCTCTCTTACTAGTGCCGAAGTAAGTTTAAATTACATATATAAGTAAAAAAATCATAGCATCTTTTTGAGAAAAATTATAAAAAAGCGGTATTTTTACATTTTCCCAATTCAGAGGCTTGTAACTTTTTAACGAAAAGCGCTATTAGAACAAAACTTGAAACTACATACCTTATTCTCAAAATAATAATCCGATCAGTAGTAAGTACACCACGTCAAAAATACTAAGTTAAGGTCGGCCAAAATTTAAAAATAAAACTGTAACCCAATTTTCTCCCAATCTAAAAGCACATTTTTTTATAGATAAAATATCTAGTTATATAACAAGGTCTCCTTAAATTTAAAAATTTTAATATTTGAGTTAAAACCAAACTTTACATGACATTTAAAAAAATTATATACCCGAGGTACCCAACTTTGGGGGCTTACCCAGAAGCCCTTCATTACCCTAGGGACCCCACCTTTCGCAGCTCCACTCAAGAACACCTCTGCTTTACCTCTGTAAAGATATTAAGATATCTTCAATGGTTCATGAGATACCGAATTATGTCCAAAATAAATCGTTTTCCAACCACTGTGGAGCGTAGGAAATCAGAACATGCGCTCCACTGATATAAACCAAATTTATTAATTGCTAATAAGAATTTTAAGCAAACTTAATATTTATATTTACTAGACAACTAAAAGCCATGATTCACTTTTATACTTAGTCATACGATCTGTCAAATATGTGCATGTGACAGGCTTTTTGACAGGTCTCTACGATTCTACGATAATCTTTTTAAAAAAAATCATAAAATAGTGTTTCTCCATGAGATCAGAGTAGCAATTTTTTTTTTGTATAATAGTGTGACATCTACAACGCCATTTTTAAACGATTTTTTGAGTGGTGCAGAATTCTGTCAGATTTTTTTGTGATTAAATCTTACGATTGTGTAGGATAGAGAATGTTGGCCTTAAGTCATGTTTCATCGACTGTTCTCTTTTATGTAGTTTTGTTTCGTGTTACCAAGGCAACGTTTGCACCTTAAATCTAAAAATATTGTAATATTATAAAAAAATAAATAAATACAAATAAAAAATACGTGGCTCAATGGATACATCGTATACATTCAGCTTAATCAATATAGAATGTGTGATAAAATGCGTAATGAAGAAAATAACAGCACAAAAAGGACTACGATACATAAATCAAGTTGAAAATTTGAAATTAAATTTTCTTTTAATTGTCCCACAAAAGTTAAAAAAATCCAGCCTATTTTTACCGGCTGCATGCAAAATGACCCAATGAAAAATCGCCCGAATACCCTAAAAAATTACACAACAAAAGAAAATGGAAATTTGGCCCAAAAATTTTGAAAAAATACCCAAATGTAAATGAATTATCGCCCAAACTTATAAAAATGTCAATAGCATTAGTAAGCAACTTCTGTAAGTAATCTAACATCAAGGATAATAAATCTATCATTCTTGTCTGCGATCACAGTCTGTTATGAAGCTTTTTGTTTAATTAAATATGTTAAATATGTTGTTGCTAATTGCTCATTAAAATAAGTATGAAAGGAAATATAAAAGTATGAAAGGAAATATAAAATAATAAATGTACAAATATTTTGCTAATATGAGTTGAAATATTTAATTATTGTTTGATGTTAAATTGTAGAATTAGGGGCCGCAGGCAAAAATTTCTATAACATATAAAAAATCGCGGACAAACAATTATTTTACACTCTTAGGGAAAAATTTCTTCATAATATAAAATCTCTCTAAAATGGGTGATCTTTCATAAAAACATTTGTGCAACTTTATATTGTGAACAATCGGCTAAAAATTTAAATATTGAATTGTTCTCCAAAAAGCTACGAAAAAACACCTAAAATGTTTAGGTTACTTTTCCCATGTCTCCAAAATTGGACTTAATCGCAAAAGCGATGGTCAGATGACGGAGACTGTGGGTGAGACATTGCAGTCGCTTATGGAGATTCATTTTCCTGGAAGCTTCAGGTCTAATGAATGAGAGAAAAAGGGCTGAAGCTGAAAGGATAATTACTCTAAATGGTGTAAGAAGTGCAATATTATCGTTTGCACCATTTAAAGTGGCTGGAATGGATGGAACTTTCCCTGCTCTATTACAGTAGGGTGTTAACACCCTGCTTGAGTGGATTAGGGAAATTTTCATAGTCTGTCTATCGACGGGATATATCCTGGTAGGTTGCACAATAGGTCAAATGATCACTTTTTCTGTGCAAAATTAATAACGACTACAAAAACATGGTATTCAAACCAAAACCTGTAAGGATTTCATAAGCAGGACTAACTGTATTATTAAAGGTGGAATTTAACCCTCTAACGACCAGAAATTAAAATTAACCCTTTTGCAGCCATTAATGAAAACAATACATTGTTTCATTTATTAATTTTATTTGTACTGAAACAATTAATTGATCACATACATAAATCTAATTAATTTTGTAAATTTAAATTAAAAAGTTCCTCTTCAGTTTCATTAATTTCATCATCTTGGTTGTTAAGTTGAAAATCTTCTATGGGTTCGCTGCAACATAATAGTTCAATGATTTCAGGAGGAAGTGTGGAACGTTTCCTCTTTTGAAAGCGTTTATTTAAAAAAATTGTGGAAATTAATGGATCGGATGTATCGACAGCCCTATTAAATACGTCTAATAGGTTATTGGTGCGTTTGCTTCTGCGAGCCGAAAGGGCTTTGTATATTTTATGTCGCGATTCAGCAGCTTGTTCTCAAAAAAACCCCATGGGAAGTGCAGTTTTTCTATTATTTCTTTTGAATGTATGAGTACTTTATGGACTGTAGAAGTCATTGGCAGCCAGGGATAAAGCTCCTGAAAAAGTTTTGCGGTTTGAAAGCAATATATTTCCTATTTGCTTGAATTTAATTTAAACTCGCAGGATAGACAAATCAAAATGATTTTGAAACGAAAAATAAGGTCTTTGTCAACATCAGTTATTTCAGAAAAAATAGTGTGTTCAGCAAAAGCTCGACGAGCAGTGTTCCCATCATTTGTGGAACCGGAGCCCCCTACTTTGGGCATATCCACGCGAAGTCCAAGCTTTTTCCAAAAATCGTTTTGAATGTCTACTTTTCTTTTTAAGACAGGTAACTTATCTTCTCCTCGTATCTGCCACTTTTGTATTTTGCATTTATAGCCTAAATGTAATATAAATTCAAAAAATCTAATCCAACAATGAAGGGGGCTAATTCCAAATTTTAAGTTTTCCTCTTTTGCACGTAATACTTCACTTTCATAATCACATGTGTTCATAAAGTCCTTAGGGGTAGCAGCACAAATGGAACAAGGCTTGATTGATCTAGTCCCAGTTATAATGTTTAAAAGTTCTCCATCAATTAGTGTTAAAAATAATATAAAGGATACTTCCACAGATTTTCCATCACCAATTGATATTCTTAGGGTTTTCAAGGCATTAATCTCATGTTTTAATTCCAGGTGCTCCTTTAAAACCACTTCTTTTGTCTCCTTTATGTATTCCAGTTTAATGGGACTGCAAAATCTTACGGACTGCGGTGTGCGGTTGTTCCAAATTGGTTTTCCCGATGGGAGCAGTAACCTTGAGGAAATGAGTGTTGTAGCCAATAGAGAGCTATCGCTGCTATTTGACGAACCTGGTTCATTAAATGTTTGCTTAAATTGAGCTAGACCAGTTCTACTATCAAATCCGTAGCTTAATATTAATTCAGAGCTTAAAAAATTCGTCCTTTCCGCTTCCATTACACCTTGAAAAACTTCTCTTTGCATATCAACAATTTTTTCAGCCGTATGTTGTAAAATATTTCGCAACGAAAATTTGGCTAGGTTCTCACTTGCTTCTATACCCTCAGGACGACATTTTAATTTTGCGGCTGTAATTTTGCTATAATGAGGATATATGTCACAGTTTCTTGTTTTGTTTCCATCGCGTATGGCATTATACTGCTCTTTTGTAAAATTATGCTCAAGAAGGAAAGCTAAAGCCTCATCCGCTGAATAAGAAATTGGCTTTTTGGGAGCTTCCTTAAAAATTTTCCGCATTTTTGATGGCCTTGTTGGACTTTCCATGCTTTCTTTCAGGACTGCAGCCAGATCAGTATCACCTTGTTTACGAGCCGATGTTGCTGCTGCATGAATTAGAAGATTAGTATCAGCTTTTTCAGCTGAAAGGTCAGCGGCTTCTTTTCTTTTAGAGAAATCTGATTTTGCGCTGAATGGCACACGTGGACGTCCAACAGCGGTAGGTGGTGATGTTTTAGAAATGTCATTTAACACAAAATTTGTTTCAGTATATTTATGTTTCTGTGAGATTTTTCCCACTTTGTTGCTAATTTTACGCAAAAAAAAAAATGTAATGTTAGCGATATATGTTTCTCCATTTCGTCCGAAAGTATATTAACTTCAATTTTGTCAACTACATATTTTAAAACAGCATCAAGCTTTCCTTTTTTTGTGCATTCTTTTCGCCATATTTCAAACAAATCCACATTTTTTATGCAGAGGTTTCCTAAAAAAAAGAGACTATACTCGTTAATCGCAAAGAATAGCAGTTGGAACAAAATGCAAATAACTTATTATTTATTACTTTATTTGTATTATCAATTTGATAGAGGTCAAATGGGGTCAACATTTTTATAGGCTTACAGAAGTCAAAGTTTTAGTTAAATTCTACAGTTTTAAGGTTATGTAGACTAATGAATTATTATCAAGTATATCGACGCGTCTTTGTTTTGAAGTATTGCCAATTAGAAAACAACAACAACAAAAGTAAAACGGCACTTTGATTCTTATCACTTTTGCACAGAAAAAACGATCATTTGACTTAATGTGGGTTGGAGGGAAACAAATGTGGTTTTACTTCCCAAACCGGGTAAAAGGGACTATACGGAAGCTAAGTCCTTCAGGCCAGTAAGCCTTACATCTTTTCTGTTAAAGACAATGGAGAGGGTGTTGGCTGACTTTCTGGAGAACCACACGTTGACGGATAGGCCCTTGAGTAGATACCAACATATACAGAGGGCAGGTAGGTCTGCTGACACCGCTCTGCATAAACTTGTCAGGGTGGCGGAAAGAGACATTTTCAATGGCGACGCTGCTTTGTCCGTTTTTATGGATTTTGAAGGTGCCTTTGATTAAATCTGTTTCTCTAAGTTGAGAGGTGCTCTTAACGAGCGTGGGGTTGAGCCCATTATTTTAAAATAGATCAACACTATGCTAAGTTCTAGAGCTGTGAATCTCAAAAATGGGTGTTCTAGAATCCGGGGAAGAGTATTCAGGGGTTGCCCACAGGGAGGAGTTTTATCACCTCTTTTGTGGAACATTACTCTTTGGAAACTGGACTCAATGGGCGTCCATACAGGTGCGTATGCCGACGATCTGGCACTTATGGTTGGTGGAAAGTTCATCGATACCATCCAATGATGTATGAGACAGGCTCTCATAACAACCGAGGCATGGTGTAGAGAACAAGGGCTAACCATGAATTCCAGCAAATTAGATGCTATGCTCTTCACTCGCAAGAGGAAGGGCATAGAGGTTGGATCCCTAATGCTTTTCGGGTCAGAAATCAGTTTGTCAAGGAAGGTGAATTATCTAGGCGTTATTCTGGATAAGGAACTTACCTGAAACGAACATATTGAGATGAAGACACGGAAGGCAAAAAGGATCATGCATCAGTGTAAAGGAGTTTGTGGCCGTAAGTGGGGAGTCTCGCCAAAGGCTGCATACTGGATTTACACAATGATGGTGCGACCCATAATAACTTATGCTTCAGTGGTTTGGTGGCCTAAAGCCTCTCAGACAAGAATAAAGCGTAAGTTGGATGGCGTTCAAAGAATTGCTTGTATGAACATATGTTTCGCAATGCGCACTGCTTCAACACAGGCAAATGAGGCAATGCTGGGATTGCTGCCGCTGGACTTATTTATTAGATCAACGGCTGCGATGTCTGCTTTGCGTATGAAGAGTGATGAAATTTGGCATCGCTTTGGGCCGAACATCGGTCATAATAGAATCCTGGACCTTATTAGTAAGGAGGTTAGGGAAGCTCAAATGCCGATGGAACGCATCAGTAGAAGAAAGGTAGTCGAAAGACTGCATCGGACACTAATTGCGGACGGCGTTATACACAATGAGTGTATGGAGAATGACATCTGCATTTTCACTGATGGTTCTCTTATGGACGGTAGAGCAGGAGCAGGTGTAAACTCAGTTGAGCTGAATTTGTCCTGTAGTCTCCGTTTGGGGAGTACGTCTCCGTTTACCAGGCAGAATTGCTTGGGCTGCTACATACGTTGGATCACCTGCTGGAATGTCGGGAAGAAAGGTTCTCATTGTACTTGACAATCGGTTATAAAACGCATGAAGCAGGTGGACGTGTACTCCTGATAAATCTTTTGAATGTTTAAATATTCAATTATTAAATATTTGGTTTGACATTTTTAACACCAGAACATACCAAAAAGTTCTCGGCCAATAAGTATAGCTTATGGATTGGAATTGAACCAACAAAACAAAATCGTGGAAGCAATGAGTGATGCTGTACACAATTTTTGCCCATTCCGAAAAAGCGGAAATCTGCTTCCTTTTCAAAGGGTCATACTGAAAAACAATACCCCACTTCCACTTTTCATGAATTATTTAAATAAATTTTGTGGAATATTAAAAAATAACAAACGTAAAAGCCTTGGCAGGACATACGAAATTAAACGATATTGAATTGGATGGTGTGGAAAATTTCGCTGGTTATGTAATTTAAAAAATGGGCCTAATAGAGTTTGGTCTTATAACTCTGGATGAAAAAGCTATAAATTATACTTTTGTTAACTTATAATCTGAGGGTGGGTTATATAAGCCAAAACCTGATTTCTTGAAGTCTTTGGAATATTTAAGTTCAGTATTTTTGAAATTTAACGGAAATTCGATATCAACAAGTCAAAATTAAATGTCAAACTTATTAGATTCAAAAAAAAAAAAAGAAAAAAATAAATTTCGATGTGAAAATTAATACAATTTTTGGGTTAGTCTTTTTTTAGAATTAGATATTTAAATCGTTATTTAAAATCACACAAATACATACATGTATATGTAAATAAAAAGATGAACAAAGTTCGTACACAATCATTTTTTAAAAGTAAAAGCACATTGCTTTAATCAAGAAGTTAATGATCAGCATAAAATATTACAGTATTATAAATTACTATTTTAATTTTCTATTATAGAATTACATAATAAAATCATAACACGACTAATTGCGAAAAAATCGATTGTTTTATCAACTTTCCTGCTAAAGCAATAGTGTATGTATTCAGGTTTATATTCCATTACAGGTCGTGACAAAGTTTTGAAATAAAAATGTTATAATTATATACATTTTTGAAAATAATAATATGAAACTTGCACCATTTTGTCCCACAGTATATGTAGGTGCAGTCCGGCGACTTTATACAAGCAATGTCACTAAAAAGATTACTGCAAAAAAAATAAAAAAAAAAAAATAAAATATTTTCCAAAGATACCACAAACGCTACCACCAGTTTTTACTTAGTTTTTAAATGGATTAATATGCAAAGCAGGAAGGAAACCCAACGTGCAAAGTAAATTTTGAACAAAACTTTTAATAAACAATTGAGTATTAATCGATAAACTCAACGATTTTTTTCACAGTCACACATGTGATTTTGAACAGCTGTTTTCTGCAAAATTATCTGCGATCAGTCGTAAAGTAGCTCTACGTTGAGGATCAACGTGGGCGCGTCACTATCGTTATCGATTAAATTTTATGAGGCCATCCTGGATGCTCGGTCTTCGAGTGGTTTGCCTCTCTCCGCACTGGCTGATTTGCTTAGTTGTAATAATCTGCCACGTGTAACAGTTTTGGTTAATGTGTATAACCTAGTAAACTCTTTTTAATAAGTCGTACATTGATGGAGCAACATTTATATCTCATATTTCCATTGGAGAAGCTCCATTCAACTCAACTTTTTCACTGGAGGTATACCATTTAATTTAAACACCATTAAACTCAACTTTTTTCACTGGAGGAACACCATTAAACTCAAGTTTTCACTGCAGGAGTACCATGAATTTTGAATTTGTTAGCCGAATTTAGTAAATCTCACTTCCCTATACAAAGGTATAGGTCGCTTTGCAGATTCTGGATGAAGGTAAGGATATCATACCCTGGCGCTTAGGTTTTGTCTGTCATTACCTTAATTTTTAGAATTAAAAAAAAAATATTTGCTATGGTTTTGATATTTTGTAATGCTACTATATTTTGATCACAATGAAACTATTTAAAAATAAATTAAATTTAAATGAAAATTAACTAAAATCGAATTTAATTACGAAGCTAAAAATTGTTGATAAGAGAACCTTCTTTATGTTGTAGAGGTAAATAACATATTTGGCTAAAATGATGAGACTGCTTCACCACCACCACTAAAGATTGGTCTTAACTGCTATTTCTGTTTGTAATGTAGTTTTATTCGTACAAGCAAATACTTATTCTACTAAATTTTCGTTGAAAAATCTTAATGCTTTTTGTGTGACTGGCTATTTGATTTAGCCTTTCTATCTGTCTCTCTGTCTATATTGTGTTTAAAACAAATATAACATGTAAATATGTAAGCAAATGCAATTCGCTTATTTTTTAAGCCAGTTGAACAGTCATTTCTGTTGTTTTCTGCATTAATTCTAGCCGGCCATATGTTCTTTAGTGTGGCAAAAGGTTTGAGAGGATACTTTTAGTTGAAATGTTTGAAGCATGAAAAAATGAAGCAATCTCGATTGTTATGTTGCTGTCATGTCAATGACACAAATAAACTATTATTACATGTTAAAGGTTTAATCATAATGGCAACAAAAAAAAAACAAAAGCAAAGAATATAACACTAGGCCCTGCATATTAAAACACGCCACATTTTTTCTTTAATGTACGAATAAGACATAATAATTTGCAGAAAGATAAATCTTTGTTTCCACTTTAAAATATATCGTGAAAAATTGTTCTTACTTTCAAATTAATAGTAACAAAGGGTTTCCTAATATAAATGGAAAAAGAATTTGACAGTTCATGGTTATTTGCGAAATTAAACTGTTATTTCTTAAAACAAAAAAAAAATCGCAGCACAGTGTTACAGTGTGTTCTATCACAAGTTGCAGTGTTTACTTCAATATGTGTTCAAAATATTGATGCTATCAGTGAGAGAACACATTGACGCCAAGACGTCGTTCTTTTGACAGACATTGAAATTACTTACTATTGACGTACATTCTGTTCGGACCATTTGAGGTTATACTGTAAACACGCAAAGGCCATATAAACTAGCCCCCGAAAACTCAAGTTTTTATAAAATGCAAACGACTGCTGACTTGAAAGTCGACAAATCGTATACTTCCGCTTAAAAGGGTCCTTAGACAAGCCTGGTGTTTCCAGGTAGTGTTTTTATAAAAAAATTGTTTAGATTGACACCCAGCGTGAACGAGGTCAAATACCACAGGGAATATACCACAAGGAATATCTCTATTTTTATTTTATCATCGAAAAGCTAAAAATTTTTATTTTTAAAAACAAACGTAAACGGTAAACATTAGCTTTTCTCAGCAATCAAAGTTCATGAGCTTATAAAACCAGACAACAGTAAAAGCTTCGCTAAAGTAATGCCGATTTGAAACTCAGAATTCAGAGGAAATCCTGCCTTAGCTTTGAAGGTTAAGCAAAGGGTGTCCGCCAGGAAGGTATACTACTTTATTTGTTTATAATTTTTGATTAAATGAAAGAGAATAGATCTCATATTGAGAAATGTTTTTTTTAATGTCGGCAATTATGTATGGAATACAATATCAGATAAATGTCCGCCTCTGTTAGTCTCACAAATGCGAGCCCTTTTGTGCAAATTTATCATTAGATTCTCACACATTTCACGCGGTATTTCATTAATTTCATCACGAATATATTGTTTGAGTTGCTCAAGCATTTCTGGTTTGTTTGCATAAACCTTGCTTTTCAGACATTCTCATAAAAAGAAGTCCGGATCAGTCAAATCAGGCGACCGTGGAAGCCAATCAACATCACCATTTCTTAAAATAACTTGTTGTGGAATGAGGTCTCGCAGTAATTCCATTATAATAATGGCTGTGTACGATGTGGCACTGTCTTGGTGATACCACATGTTAATCAAGCCCAAAGCATGCAGTTGTGTCGTTTAAAAGTTTTCAATCATATCACGATATCGCTTCCCATTCACAGTTACCGTTACGCCGTTTTCATTTTGATGAAAGAAGTAAGGTCCAATGATTCCTCTTGGCCAAATTGCACACCTGATGAATAATTTCTCCATTGCCCAGAACCGACTATTATGTTTGTTCACATATCCATTCAAATGAAAATGTGCCTCGTCACTCATTCGATAAACTATATGAGCAACATGATGTACGAAATGCTTAAAATACCATCTATGCTCTTGCAGATTCTAAGGCTCCACAGACATTATCGATAATGGCTAAACTTAGATATAATGACTTGAAGGTTCATATCAAAATGCAGTGATTCAATTCCATCACTCCACGAACAGTGCAGCAATTAAAATGTTTCACGAATAGTACGTCCACAGTAATATTATAAAATTTTTAGGGAGAAATAACTATACTATCATGTCCCGATATCGAGCGACATTTTCCAAAAAGTATGTACTTTTGATGCATACAGCGTAAAATCTTCATTCGTCGGTTCTTTGAAGGCCATTTAAAAATATTTTTTAAATGAATTAGCTTGCAAAAGTGGACGTTTATTTTTTAATTTTGTTCAACTACAAAAATTCTTTGTGCTTACTAATTTTATATATCCTAAACTCTTTGATGTATACCATATTGATAAATGCTAAACTTAGATTTAATGACTTATTGGTTCATATCAAAATGCACTGATTCACGGATATTTTCTCCTTTACGTTTTCAAATACAGAAAGTCAAAAGTTTTGCTTTTATAAATTTTCGATTACAGCGACAGAACGTTTGGCCTAGAGATCGACAGTATAGAAGAAATTTCGTTAAATTTAACCTCTTAGCTTAGTTGTGTATGCGTGACATACACAGACAAAAATGTTTGCACCAATTAAAGGTTTTAATTAGTTTTAAATTAAAGTTCAATTAATTTTTTAATTGACTCAAATATATATTTGTTTAAAACAGAACAAAAAAAGTTCATAATTAAACAAATAATTGAATCAATTAATTAATTATTAAAAATATTTTTTTTGTATATATATAAAGTAGAAAATTTTTTTCAATTTATATTTTTTATTTCAAACGTTTGTAATAATAAATAAATTATACTTGCGGTCAATTACGGCGTGTTGTTGGAAATTGAATCTTATCGAATAAATTTTTCACATAACTATTAAACTATTAGCATTTCTGAGCACAAATAGTTTTGTGGACAATTTAGGAAAAACATTACAACAAAATCAAATGATCGCAATAAGAACTGAAAACCTTATTCTGCATTAATATTATGCAGTTTTATTTTCAGATTATGTCGAAGATTTTTATTTAATAATGACAAAGATATTATAAGATATAGATTTAATAAAATTAAGTAATAATTTTAATTAATTTAATTACAGTTTCATCATATTTACACCTTATTAAATAACGAAAAATAGTCATATTGAAGAAATTTCTTTAATATAAAAATATAAATACAATAATTTTTACGAAAATCGTTGTGAATTGATTAATAACATACTTTTCTTCAATTCTACACCCCATTTTACAGTTCTTAGGTAAATTTTTGGTTCTGTTTAGGCGCATAGGTAGGGTATGCTAGCGTTTTAAGAATCATGCATGTTATTCGTGGTCTCAATGTGTGTTTCGATATTCTGATTCGTAGAGAACTAATCTATCAGTCTAGCAGTTCCTTTACCGTCAAAGACTCTGGATATTTTCTTTATGCAGACCATAAAGAAAAAAATAAATTATTACCCCGAGACTCTTTTTCACAAGAAGTTTTCACTTCGATTTGACTAAGCGTCACTCTGCTCCATCTCGAAAACTTTCTGCTTTTACGGATGGCTTCATATAGAAGAATATGAAATTAAATTATTTTCAGACTCCATAGTTACTGCGAACTCTTACAGGTGTAATATCTAAAAAGTTAAGGTACCTTAAAATAACGAAGAGGGATTTCTGCTTTTGTAACAACAGTAAAGCTGCCGTCATGTTCGCCAAAGCTATATCTACCACATCGAATCTTGTCCCTGAATGCCGAGTATCGAGTATAGTATGAGACTAACCTTGGCAAATCTGTTGCGGATAAATTGTCAAAGAAGAGAGCAATGCTTCATGATGATGTTATTGCGGCATTGGTCACTCAACCTGCAGATAATGCATTAAGGATGCTCTTTATGACCTATCTCAGGCCAGGTGGTCCTATGAGATGACTTGTTTGACTGCAAGGGAAATCTGCCGAACTGGACATTGCCTTTTTGGAACAAATACGATGATTTTTGCTGAATCTGAATCAGGAGGAGATGTTCCTACATCACTACTGCCTATGCCCTGAACTAGAATACCGACGTCTTCAGTAGGCTTAGTTCGAGGACTTGTGGTTGATTTTCTACCTCACTCCTAGTTCGCCCGACTTAGTTACATATGTAACCAGTGCTGTGCCTTAGTAGCTATGTATGTATATCATTATCCGATAAAGAAATTATTTCTTAAGGTTTCATGTTTAATTGT
>CATIVE010000187.1:0-24498 GCA_949628195.1 Phasia obesa | reverse complement strand
TAAGTCACCGATATGCATTATAGTTTATAAAATACAACTTTGACAAGTGGTTTGGCACTCACTACAAACATTTTTACCCTTTATAAATATTCGTATACATATAGTCATACTCATGTATATGAAGCCCAAATCTATACATATAATAAAATAGTAACACATTTCCGTCTGGCTATCAGGCTGTTTGCTGTTTAAAAACTTCTAGATGGATTTTAAAAAAATTTGGGGAAGAGGTACCTTAGCATCCTGATTCCAATATAGGATCCTTTTTTTCCGCAAAAATATTTTATTTACAAGAGAAAGTGGATTAAAAGCACTAAAAACACGCAGTTATTTTAGTAGTAAAATAAATACATAAACTGTAAACGGAACTGAACTAAGATAAGCCGGATATGCCTACTTTATTTTTATAAAGTAAATACATAAACTGATATGCAGCATAGTGTAAGGCGGCACTAAAAAAGTAAGGATTTTTGGTGTGGATTGCTTTTAAAACAAAATCGAATAAAATATTGCAATGTCGCTGACGAAGTGGCGGGCACAGCTAGTAGTGAATAAATGATTGCAAACTGGCATTTATACGCATCTATTGGCATAGAGTTTTTATTTCACACTCGGATAACAGTCAGCCAAACGTACATCGCCAACGACCCAGAGAATTATTACAGCAAACGACACGTTAACGACTTGTAATACACACTTTATTATGAAACAAAGAAATGTACTTTACAATGTTTTTAATAATTATTTTTTATTAAAAATATTGAACATTATCTCCGAACAAAATCAACCTTAATTTCTCAACTTCCGATACGATATTAGTCGTAGTTATGTACTACGAAAAACCTGGCATTTATCATAAATACAGTTGTATAGAAAGTCAAATATTTTGACCAAACTGCCTTTTATTTTATGGCCAGTTTAATATTTCTAACATGAGCGACTTGAGTGTGCAAGAAAATACAAAGATTTGTCCAAAGTATAATAAAATGAATTGAATACTGTGATTATATAATTTAAAACCAGCCATGGCTGATTTATACCCATAAACATTCGAGAAATAAGTAAGTAGATTGCTTAAAGCGCTGCACGGCATGTGCCTCCGATGTTTTGAAAAATATTTTTTTATGTAGCAGCGCATCGAGGCTAGTGCTGCAGTACCGATAAGATTTGAATTTGATGATCTTGAAAAGGCAATAACGGATTTAAACACCAAAAAAGCCCCTGGCGTTGATAAAAGCCGTAACAAGATGTTAATTGAGTTGCCCCGTGTAGCTCGCAGAATCGTTCTTTTTATTTTTAATGCCATTTTACGTCTTGAGTAGTTTCCCACAGATTGGAAGGTGCTCTTAGTTACCAGGATTCCTAAACCAGGAAAAGACCACACAAAAATTTAATCATACAGACCTATAAGCCTTTTGTCAAATATGTCAAAGCTGTTTGAGAGAATGTTAATAACTAAGCTTAACCCTATTCTAAGCGACAAAGGATGTATTCCAAACCATCAATTCGGCTTCAGGAAAAAACATAGTAAGATCGAACAAACTCACAGGTTAGTTAATGTTGTTAAGAAGACTTTTGAAGAGAGAAAATACTGCTCTGCGCTTTTTATTGACGTTTCTCAAGCATTCGATAAGATATGGCATGAAGGCCTAATATATAAGCTAAAACTGAATTTGCCCGTAAACCTATATAACCTGCTAGATAGTTCTTTAACCAAACGAAAATTTATTGTGAAAGAAGGAGATTTTTTGAGCTCACCCCAGCCAATCGAAGCCGGAGTTCCCCAAGGTAGTATATTGGGCCCCTTTTTATACTTATTGTATACTTCAGACATGCCAACTAGTAACCGAGTTCACACATCGACATTTGCTGACGACACAGCATTTTTGAGCATTCACGAAAGACCCGAAGTAGCATCACGATATTTACAAGACCACATATTAAATTTAGAAAAATGGTTGAAGAAATGGAGAATAAAAGTGAATGAACAAAAATATACTCACATAACTTTCACACTGCGTAGAGAATCTTGCCCCCTATTCGGATAAATAACCAAACGATACCTCAGCTTTCAGACGTCAAATATCTCGGCACACATCTTGACAGGCGCTTTACATGGAAACGCCACATAGAAACAAAGTTAACACAAATGAAGTTGAAAGCAGTCCAACTAAACTGGCTAATTGGCAGAATTAGCTTTACATTGCAAACTTTTATTATACAAGTCAATTCTAAAACCAATATGGTATTATGACATTCAATTATGGGGCACTGTCTCAGCTAACAACGTAGAAAAAATTCAAAGGCGCCAAAATAAGATTTTTCGTATAATTACATCTGCTCCTTGGTATATAAAAAACTCGAACATCCATAAAGATCTAAACGTGCCATCATACTAAATGAACCTGGTTACTTTTTTTGAAAATTTTAATTATTATTAGTCGAACTGTTTTACGTATTACATACAATGAAATTTATAATCAAGCTTAAGTTCGTTTTTATTCTCTCTAAGAAAGAATTAATTAAATTACAAATTAGGTGATAATATTAAAGAAAAATTGGGAAAATTTAATTTTTTAGACACCAGCCCGAGTGGAATGCACATTTTCCAGACAGTCACGTCCGTCATCAGCACTACTTGTATCTAATCTACTTAGGGTAGTGTTTTAGTTGTAAGCATCATCTATTTAACCAACCAAACCCAGATAAAGGAATACGAGAAAACTTGTATTCAATTATCAATCGTCAATTGGTGAGAACGAAGTCTACCACTACCTTAAGCTTCCCTCTTGTTGAATATTTTTTCTTTAATATTTACCACCCATATTTTGTTGTTCCTTCAGCGAACCTTCGGTTAGCAATGAAGTTACTTTTTGTTTATTTGTTTTACTTCTAACATTCGTTTTTAGTTAACACTAATCTAGTATCAAACCAAACTTTGTTGAGTAAACAAGATTGCGCGGTGCTCTGCGATTTTTAATTTTTTGAAAATTTTAATTATTATTAGTCGAACTGTTTTACGTATTACATACAATGAAATTTATAATCAAGCTTAAGTTCGTTTTTATTCTCTCTAAGAAAGAATTAATTAAATTACAAATTAGGTGATAATATTAAAGAAAAATTGGGAAAATTTAATTTTTTAGACACCAGCCCGAGTGGAATGCACATTTTCTAGACAGCCACGTCCGTCATCAGCACTACTTGTATCTAATCTACTTAGGGTAGTGTTTTAGTTGTAAGCATCATCTATTTAACCAAACCTGGTTACATTCGACTAAGAAGGAGGGACACTGCTTCTCTCATCGGTACATCAGAGAGATAACCCGCAAATTACAGTAACCGTGAAACGTACAATTTTTTGGCCAGCACTGGTTGGACTAAACAAGTATATTTATTTTTTTAGACTTAAGATATGAGTAATTATTGATAGTTCAATAATATTGAAGATACAATAAATAAAAATTGCGAAAAAAAAATGTAGGAGCGACTGGAGAATCTCTCATGAAATTTTATTACTCTACGTATAGCAATTTTTCTTATTATGCTCATTGATCAAAAAACCGCAAAAAAATTTTTTTGCTATAAAACAATGGGCTGGCTTCTAGCTTACACCTGCTGCACCTTATAAAGTCTTTGGTCGAGATATGTAGATACAAATTTTCATAAAGTAAATAAACACAGCGGCAGTAAAACGAGATAGCGAATCGGCTCAGTTATACCTTTCTCAGTGCTCCTCCCCACAACAGAAATTGCGTCTTTGACGAGTACTGTTCGACAATTTGGGGATATGCATTTTCATTTATAGTGTTGAGTGTTAAGAACACGATCTACACATAATCGTATTAGTGGTTCGAGAGGACGGTTTAATAGACTGTAAAATGTTCTGTCGTCCAACCGTATGGCAGTTTTATTCTTTACGGACAATTTATTTTTTTAAATATGCCTACAAGCGTTTAACCTTCTAGAGCACCTTATACAGATGTGTATTCAATATAATTTTCTTTGTATAGGAAATACTGCAGCAGACAATGTTTTGGATCATTTTTTAAGCCCCTTTATTCTTAGTGATGAGTAAGAAATTTGACTACGAATTGTCGACTTTCACACTCGTCACACACACTTTGCTTTTGACAGCCAAATGAAAGTTATATACATGTTTTTCATCACTAAGGGTCCACCGTGATGACCACAATTAGTATGGACCATGCTTCGCACAATTAATTTTCCTTTATTATCTCGGTTAAACAAAATCTGAAACCACGAAGCCTGTGACCCATCCAGTTATCATCTTAGGCTGCTCATATTATAACTAAGTACTTTCTTATTTTTTCTGAATAAACACGTCTTGACAATCATCTTTTCTAGCTTATTAGCATTCATTAGCATGTTCACTGTCACTTTTTTAGTGTTGCAGAATTGAACTATTGCAAAACCCTAGCTCCTTTTACATCATTATATCTTTGTTCAATTCCATGAGAGTCCTCAGCAGATAATGTTTCCATTCCTGCTTCTCTCAGATCCAACTCTTTATGTATAAACTGGGTCGGACTAGATTTGACAGCTTTAACATATTTTCCATTTGTCGACTTCCTAGTATAGTTACCTTAGCTACTAACATATTTGCTTCTTCCGTTCATCTATTCAAGTGCATCTATTTCTAACATCACATTATACGACTTTTAAAACTCATGATTGACTTGTATCCAGAATGCCTAAAATTAAATCCAAGCTGCTTTGGCCTAACATACAATGGCATATGCTTTTCCACTGTTTATTAGAGTAGTTTTAAAAAAGATTCATTTGTATCTGCTAAGCGTTTTTAGTCAGTCAATTGTTTTGCAATATAGAATCAATTGAATAATAATTAAATACACGTTTAAACTATAAAGCAATCACCCAATTGATTGTTTGTTTAGTAATGTTTTTTTTTTAACTTCTTAAAATTACAAAGTTTTGTATTCCACTCCACTACAGATTGAAGACTAGTTGCAAGAAGATTTTCACTGTATCACCGTGTCATTTTTGCTTTGTATAGTTTTCGGCCAATGTACTTAATTATTTAGAAAATTAAATAAGATTTTCATTTCATCTAACAGAGTATAATAAATATAATTTGCAAAAAATATGTTTCTGTTTTTTATTGTAATACTATGCACATAAAACTTCAAGTAAAACTTATAAAATATTTATTTAAGAAACCCAACAATTACAAATATTCCACCAACTGCAATTGGCCAACTTAAATTTTTCTAGGACAGCATGGTTTTTTTCTCTTAATGCAAAACTTACTTACATACCTTATCTATGACGTACATTTAAATTGGCTTGTCCAGCTACACTTTTTCCATTGCAATGCTGTAAACGCCCAAGGTATAAACCGCTTGTCTTGTTTGTATAGCAAATAGTTAAGAGTTCACTTTTTCTGCTTGACCAAAATTTTCAGGCGAAATATAAAATGCAGGCATTTCTCAACCAGAAAAATTAAAACCATATTCGTATTAATTTAAGTTTTATATATAAATGTTATATTTAAAAAGCGAGAAATATTTTGAAATATATTAAAAGAAATTTTGGTTCCAAAAAAAATAATAATAATAATTTATTTAATTTAGTATTAGTCTATGGATACAATCCTTACAGACAATTTAAAATACATATTAACTTAATCTTAAGAAAAAAAATTAAAAAGTTAAATTAGGAATTTAAAAAAACAATGATATTATGTTGAATTACTTTTACATTTACAAAATAATTCTTGCAAAAAAAAACCGACTTCAAAACAGACAAACTTAAAATTATGTTTCTTTACGACGGTAACTATTGCGACACCCTGTAATTTCCGAATTCAAATTTTATACTAGTTATAGCGATCGTAGCAATACAGGTTCATTGTAAATTTCAACCGTCTGTCTGTAACGGTTTCAAAGTTTGCTCATATATCAAATTACACAAACTATTGCGACACCCTGTAACTTACAATTTTAAATATTTATACTTATTATAATAGATATAGTAATGGACATTCTGTCTAATTGTTAAGTGTTTATCAATAACTGTTTAAAAGATAGGGTCATATATATCAAATGACATCACCTATTGGGACACCCTTTAAATTCAAATTTTAATGTAAATACTTTTTAAAGAGGACTTTGTCATACAGATTCTTTTTAAATTTTAACTTTCTGTCCATATACATCAAATTACATCAACTATTGGGACACCCTTTAATATACAATTTTAAATTTTTATACTTGTTGTTATACCAGACATAGTAGTGAACATTCTGTCTATTTTTCAAGTGTTTGTCTATAACGATTCCAAAGATGAGGGCATAATGGCCAAATTACGTCAATAATGGGGACACCCTTTAATTTATAGATCCAAATTTTATACTTGTTGTAATAGCGGAGTAAGCAATATAGGTTCTTTGTAAATTTCAACTGTCTATCTATAACAGTTGAAAAGTTTGGCCATATATATTATTTTTACATTAACTATTGGGACACCCTTTAATTTCCAAATTCATATTTTACACTTGTTATTTTAGCGGACTTAGCAATACAAGTTCTTTGTAAGTTTCAACTGTCTGTCTATAACGGTTCAAAAGTTTGGCCATATATATATCAAAATAAACCAACTAATGGGACATCCTTTAATTTCTAATTTTAAATATTTATACTTATTATAACAGACATAGTAACGAACATTCTGTGCAACTTTCAAGTGTTTGTCTATAACGGTTCAAAAGATAGGAGAATAAAGGTAATTTACGTCACCTATGGGGTCTTCCTTTAATTTTTAATTTTAATTTTTAATTATTTTTTGTTATTGGGAGCTATAGTGATACGCACTTTTTTTTAATTTTAAATTGGTGACCTATAAAGTTCATAATACACATAAAAAACATATATGTTGTATGGGGACACCCTTTAATTTTTAAAATTTTGAAATTCTTTTAAAACGGGACCAATCTGTAGGCATAACCTATCTAATAGCGCAAACATTTCTAAAATCGGTTCAGAAATGACCGAGTTCTGAAGGCACAAACATACAAAAAAAAAAAGCAACACACAGACGAATTGATAACCTCCTTCTTTTTTTGAAGTCGGTTAAAAATCAATAAAATTGACGACATATACGCGTAAAAGGATCAGCTAGGTCATAATTAGTTTTAAACAATTTAACAAAAAGAGGTTTATAATAACGAGTATTGCGACACGGAACATTAAATTGTATATTACTCAACAGAAATTCACAGCAAACATTACCATTTATAAGGATTAACATAAAAGAAATAATAATAATAAAAAATAAAGTAATAATAATCAATAATAATATTAATATTAATTACTAATTCACTGAAATTGATTTTTATGGAGCAGGCTAGATTTGATGGCCATTTCGCTAAGTGCCTAAATTAGCTCATCAGGAAACTCAACATTTAGCCAAATGTTAGATAAGCTAAAGATACTTTTAAATTAAAAATTAGTTTCGTCCATATAAGAATTAAGTCAACGCAATTTAACAATTATAACCAACAGTGAATTCATATTTTCTGGCCTTGTTTCTACACTGGCTGGATTATTCCAATTCTAATTGTAGTCTAAAAAGTAAAATAATTTTTTATTGTTAAAATTAATTCTGCTGCACCTAAGAAAAAAGAGCTATGCTGCAATTATTTTTAAATCGGGCTTATTTCAATAGTCTCTGTCATATTTAGGTTACCCAAGAAAATCGCATATTTGACCCTTTTAACCTCAAAACTTGAAAACGTACTTTTTAGAGACGGAGAACTTTTAGTTGGCAGCACTGTTCTCTTTGATTTTTGTTTTGTCCGATTTGACAATTATCGGTTACTGACTAACCTAAACAAGGGCGTAGTAAGGCATAACGACGTCTAGCGTCTAGCTTTAAACAAACCTAAATAAGAGCGCAACGTTTTGTAAGAAACAGTAATGTTAACATATTTTGATTAGTAAAATCTAATAAATTTAATCCCAAAAGAGAGATAAAATCGCTAGATAAAGTAGAAAAAAGCTAAAAAAAACAATAACACTTTGTTTGCACCCCACTTCAGTACCTAAAGCTCTGTCAAAATTAGATTTTCCAATTTCAAAGCGTTTACCCCACGCTATTTAGGTTTGCTTCATACATTTTGTATGTACATGAGAATTTTTGACAGTTATTTTACACCTTACTCCCTTGTTTAAGTTGAGCAGTTAGACTACTTTTACAAAAGACAGTCACAGCGCAGACATTTTTTGAATTCTCTTTTGCTCTGTCTTAAATCTTTTACAATGCACATAAAGAAGACAGACAGGTTTTTGCACATTCTATTTACGGATTTACTTACTTTGCTTGTGTGTGTGTTTAAAAATCTGTGGTATATATACTTTGTTGAAAAAACAGAAATAAGCGAAAAGCGGAAAAGATAAACGAAAAAATGTCCAGTACGATAGTCATGCAATACACACTCTACCTCTCCAACCCCTTGCCGACAAATCTCGTCTGTCTGCCCTGTTTCTTTCCTATTGTGAAAAGGGACTTATTTTGATGTTAGTTTGGTTTGAAAATTTATCGTATACAAGGCGAATCTATATAAGGTGGCATCTTCGCGACAACAAATACAACACCAAAAAACATCAACAAGCATTTTGTTGTAGGTTGAATGTACGACAGACGCCAAAATCAATAATTAAAATAATACATCCAACAACTAAAAACATTTCCGGCTTAATTTTTCTGGTAGTATTTTGTCATTTCATTTAATCTTGAAATATTTATTGAAAGAATTACAATTTTGTTTTCTTTTTTTTTCAAGTTTAAAAAAAATAATCGAATTTTTGACAGCTGCTTTGCACAAAAAAAATAATTAACTTCACCGTGCTGCCAACTAGTAAAATAAATTCGCCTTGAACCTGTATATTCTCAAACCAATTCGGCAATTTTATGAGGTATTTCTGCATTTTATGGCGCTCATAATCGTTCATCAAAACTTTTCATTCGAAAAAAATGGATAGTTTTCGCAATACATATGGTTCCCATAAGAGTTGTAAAAATACCATTACGTCCAGAACAGTACAGTACAGTTCGATTAATAGACCCGTGAATTCATTGGTGCAGATGTCTTCACAATTGATGATGGCCTCAATTTGCAGACATTTGATTTCAGTGGGTGATGCAACCAATTTACTGAGAGAAACATTTAGCTAACAAATAAATTTAAGAAATGAACCTGTTAACTGGACACCTCAGGTGTTTTATTGCAAACTGCTAAGTCTGCAAGGACTTCCAACGTCGGACTGCTACAAAAGGATTCCTTGTCAATAGAGGGGACTGGATAATGGGAGAGGAAGTGCTTCATCGTCTATTCTTCCGCCTCAGCTTAGAATTCAACTCTGAGGCATGTTTCAGATCTAGCAAGCCTGTTCGCAACCATATTCCTGGCACCCCAATGTGTCCCGGTACCAAAAAGTTTTGCAGGTTGGAATAGCTCGCCAACTCATCTTGATATATTCGACATTCTCCAACCAATCTGGAAGTTGTATAGACGCCCGATAATGAGTTTATCGAAACTTTTCTTTCAGTACAAATCAGGATGTCTTTGTATCTTGTGGTACCTTAGTCAGCTTGAGCACTTTTATATCTGAAATCCATTTCAGTGCCCGTTTTTGATCCGTCTGTGTTGTTGTGTTAGTAGTTGATGTTCTCTAGAATGCGTTAACCGATTTTGTTTCTGCAAAACACAGAATGAATTGGGACAGTGGGCGTGGTACCTCCTGTACAAAGTGCAAAATTATTATCCTTTATCTAGAGAACTGCACCTGGCAGCGCCTTGGAATTTTGCAACAATAACCATCATATTAACATACATAGTTTAGCTAAACACAGACTGAATTTGCATAGTGGCCGAGGTACCGCCCACACAAAGTGAAAAATTATTATCGAGTTCCTGGCGAACAGCAATAGATAGCGCCTTGAAACTTTGCAAGAGTAGCCTCTGTGCTAAGGCGCATAGTCTGCCAAAAAACAGAATGAATTGGGACAGTGGGCGTGGTACCTCCCATACAAAGTGAAAAATTATAATTGTGCATATAGAGAACTAATATAGGTATGGTCTTTAAAGTGGGTACAAGTAAACCCCATACCCATGCGTATATTCTAGAAAAACATAGGATGAATTAGGAGTGAGTGAGCGTGGTACCCCCATACAAAGTAAAAAAATATTATTCTGTATCTAGAGAACATCAATAGGTAACGCCTTGGCATTTTGAATCAGTAACCTCCATATTAAGATACATTGTGTAGAGAAACCCAGACTGAATTTGAATGGAGGGCGTGGTACCTCCTATGATGGGTGTAGCGAAGCGCACCGGGGATCGCTAGTTGTATTACAAAAACGAAAATTTATGAGTTTTTATCTAATTGTATAAGATATTTCAACATATGGATCAAAAGTAAAATATTCAAAATTCAATGACTAGAATATAATTGTTAAAGGAAAAATTCTAGAAAAACCTTTGTGAGGTATCTGGATTTCAACTGTACCGGTTTAATAATATATTCGTTACTTATCAATAACACTTACAAAATTTACTGAAATAAACTATGAGGTGTCTTCCGATAGATTTTTAATTAATTCGTACTCGGAAAAACTGCATTTATATGAAAATGCCAGGTTTCGAGTTTCTATAAATTCTCTTACCATCTGCTGTGAGTAACTTGTATGAAGATCTTTTGTACAATATAAACGAGGGAGTTTGTAAATAGTTTTGAGAGTTTTATTTTGTACTCTTGAAGTCTCTTGATATGGGTTTTAGCTGCACTGCCCCAACCATAATACCCATACAGTAGTATAGGATACCAAAGGCATTACATTACTAAAAATGTTGTTCTCCCATTTTCTACATCTTAGGTCTTCGAACTTTTTAAATCCAATATTGTTTGAATGTTTTTTTTTTTTTTGGTTTGTTGAGAATTTCTCATATGCCCGAGTATTATTAGGTCTAAATTCAAAACTGAAACTTGAATATAGTCCAATGATATACATATGTAGGTTAACTATATGAGTGAAAGTTTTTCTGACCCAACAATATAATAAAACATACCTAATAACCTGTTCATAAAAAGTATAAACTTTTTAGTAACTACATAATCCGTCGTGTAGTCAGTTTAATTTTCGCTTCATTAGAAGTAGTGTCAACTGTGTAGTCAATTAAATACAATACTTCATAAAAACATGCGCTTATTTCTAAACGTGAAACATTTCTGCTACGTAAACAAGAGTAAAAGTTTTTTCGAGTTTAAAATGTTTAAAATGTTTGAATTCAAAACAACAAAGAAACATAACGAACCCACAAATACCAACATTATTATTGACTTCTTGACTTTTCTAACCCACAAACTACATAAAACCTGCAATAAAATTTTCTAACAATAAAATATCAAAGCTTTACGGATGTTTATACTTTATAAACTGTATATAATTGTAGAATATTTAATAGCTACTTCAACAATAACTTTAAAATGCATTAATAATATTGTATAAAGAGTATATGTATGTATGTGTGCACATACACACTAATAAACATTTAAACAAGCATAGATGTGGCAAAAAGTTAAAACTAAACATTATTATTTCTTTTGTTCGTAAGAAGAGGAATTTTACAATCATTTTTATACCAGAATAAATTTTTAAACTACGAACATGAGTATAACCATTCACTTATAATAAAATATACTCATGTGCGAATATAGATTTATATGTATGTGTAACTACTATCTTACTGACAAATGTAATGTGTAGTTACACAGAACCATTTGGTTTAAAATATTGTGTGTATTCACTCGATATGGAAACATGTTGTACAACATGCTTGTAGAACATTATGATGGTATTTTTATTCGACTGGTTGCTTCACTTGCTTTCATACTCAATGACAAAGAGATTGGGATATTTATATAAAATGTTGTATTATATTTGTAATACATAACAATAGTATTGTAGGACTTCATATAAAACAAATTTTGTGGATCATTAAGTACCAAGAAACCTTATAGATGCCTCTCGAACTTAAGACTAGAAAGTCTTTTATAAGTCTATTAGAAAAGGCCATATTTTGAAACGTTCCGCTGTGATATCAGCTCTGGGGTATTCTCGGTAATATTTACCCTTTCGGGAAATGACTTGTCACGCGCTAGTTCTGTATTGATATGGACCGTTTCGAGTTCTGGCCATAGATTATATAGATAGCCAATTCTCCAAATGTCACAAACGTGGCTATAAATGTCTTCACACATACGGGTACGGTGTGAATTCGACACATATAGGGGAGTAAAATTTTTACTTACATTAAAACACTATTACGCGATATATTGTTGCATTTTCTAAACTAATTTAATTTCGAAAATTATTAGAAATATTTTTTCATTCGAAATTCATTCACAATTTAAAGTAGTTTCAAGTTATTAACAAAAAATAAATTTAATTTTGTTGTTAAGCCTAGTACTCTGTTCGAATTTGTGAAAAATGTTGATCAACATTTATTATTCCACATGGAAAATTTGACATTTAAAATGTGGTGTCTATCTCGCGATTTGGAAGAATTTTACAATTTTATTATTAAGTATACCACATTGTTTTACAAATGTTAGCAAAAGCTGTTGTTTGAAAAATTTCACATGAAATAATGCCAATTTGTTTGGCAACATTTTATCAAAACTGTGAAGTTTTGATAAAATGTTGCCAGAAACATTTCATGTTTTTCCACAGTAAAAACAGTTCTGCAACATTTTTTCATGACTTTTTCATACAAATTTTTTATGTATGTAGTTTGACAGTATTCCGCATGAAAAACTGAACAGAGTACCAGGCTTAAGGTGAAATTTATTTCTTCAGAGTATTGTATTTTTTGTGTTTTAAGGGATGAACATTTTCAATACGGAAAAAAAATAATTAAAATTAGTATTTAATCCAACGTTTTTTGCATATAAATATATCAGCAAATATACAAAATCCATATTCTTATTTAAAAACAAAAGAAATATTTAATTTTATCATTTAAAATTGATTGTAAAAAAATATATATTTTTTTACAAAACATTTTATACAACCTTGGGCACTTTTGTTGCTGTGGGGAAATATTTGTAAAAACAAACATTTATACAAATTTGTCTACCAATACATTCTCAGACTTAGTTTTTTTGACAAAAGAATTAGGTTTTTGACGGTTCAGTTAGCTAAATGTGTGTTATCTATGGTTCTAACACTTTATATGTTACATGGCGTTGGTCTAGCAGGGGGTCAAGTGTCACTTTTCATTCATCCTGTGACATGTCAATGAACTAAATTGAAAGTGAAACACTAAAAAACTATTTATGATAAACCACCATTCTACCACTGGAGGTGTGATAGTTAAAGCTTCAGTTATGGCAACACTCCAAATCAATCGCACGTTATTTATGTTAGAACAGCATTGCTAGCGTTGCCAATTTTTTTTTTTATTAATACATGTAAAGTAAAGAGAGAGTGTTTGTGGCCTCACACCACCATTAACAGAAGAGGTGCAGTCAGTTGCAGTTAAGACGCGAGCGCGACGACATGAAGAATTTGAAGAAGTTTCTTATTCCTTTATTAATCAAACTACTTTAATAATTTAATTACAAAACCTAACTTTTTATTTAAATAAATGAATTCAAAGTCTGCATTTATATTAAATCTAAATAAAAAGTGTTTTCATTATTACATACATATCCGAAAAATTGATGTTGCCGCGGCTGAGTATTGAACTCGTCACTATTGCTTAGTAGTCAACTTGGACTACGGCACCCTTTGATATAATATCTATTTATATGCTGATTTATATAAGTGTGTACGAAATGCAAAAAAAGACATAGATAATAGACGTGGAATTCATCGAAACATGGGTCGTATCTCGGAAATTGATTAATGCTTTGTTTATTAAAGATTTTTAAAATGTGTATTATATTACTTTAAATGAATAAAACATAGTGTAATTTATTGCGTATGATTTGCTCACGAGAGACAAGCCAGATTTTATTCAAATATATTACAAATGATTTTTTTAAATAAGACAGCATTTGTAAGGGAAACAACGTTGTCTTGTAAATATTAGCATATTTGACAATTTTAAATCTATGTATGTACATTTATCGAAAAACCTAAATTTTCGTTTTTAACTTAAATATATCTAGATATATAAAGCACAAAATTTGTTTGTTTGTATGTTTGTTTGGCGGAAAGCTATAGCTGCCTACACCAGTAAACCGATCTTTTTGAAATTTTCACAGTTTGTTATTGGATATACGGATGGTAAAATAAGGTAAATATTTTTTTGATATTCGAAGTGGGCGTGGCACCTCCCATACAAAGTAAATATTAATCATCGTAGATCTTGGTAACAGTAACATATAGCGTCTTGAAATTTGGCAACCGTAACCTCTATAATTACGTTAATAGTTTAGCGAAACACAGACTGAATTGGAATAGTGGGCGTGGTACCTCCCATACAAAGTAAATATTTATCATCGTATAATTTGGTAACGGTAATAGGTAGCGCCATGAAATTTTGCAACAGGAACTTCTATATTAACATGCATAGTTTAGAAAAATAGTGAGCGTGGTACCTCCCATACAAAGTGAAAAATTATTATCGTGTTCCTGGCGAACTACAACAGATAGCGCCTTGAAACTTTGCATGAGTAACCCCTGTGCAAATGCGTATAATCTACTAAATTACAGAATAAATTTAGACAGTGGGCGTGGTACCTCCCATATAAAGTGAAAAATTATTATCGTGTACATAGATATAATAGACATAGATAATAGATATAATCTTAAAAGTACGTACAAGTAACCCGCATACCCATATACTTTAGAGAAACATAGGCTGGATTGGGACAGTGATCACGGTACCCCTTATACAAAGTAAAAAATTGTTATCCTGTACCTGGATAACTACAATAGCTAGAGTCTTGAAACTTTGCACAAGTAACCCTAATACTAATGTGCATAGTCTAGCAAAATACAGACAGGATAGTGGTACCTCTCATAAAAAGTTAAAAATTATTATCGTGTTAATATGTATAGTCAAGGAAAAAACAGATTGGTTGGCAACAGTATGCGCGTACCTTGCATATAAACTAAAACATTTTTGATGTGAGAATAGCGTGCGTTTTCGAGTTAGAGGTTGGTCGTACTTTTCTTCCAAGTGTTTATTGTATTTTTTGTGGATGGGTGTAGCGAAGCGCGCCGGGATAGCTAGTTATTTTATAAAAGAAAATAATAACCCCTATCGTGAATCTTTTTAACCTCGAAATTTTTCCCTTTTCTTATGTTTTGCGATTTAAACAACTTAAGTTAACAAAACTACTCGTACACATCATATACTTCCTCTCACAAACGAATGTAGACAAATATAGAAATTGTTCTTAAAGAAAACTGTAAAAAAATAAATCATTGTATTATTTATTATAAAAATATAGATTGTTTCAAGGTGCTACTTTGAACGATATAAATTTCCGTTCAGCAACTACAAGAATGTTAAAACAAAAAATTCTCAACAACACACATACTCGTACAGTGGCTTTGACTCACAGCCCCATGTGCTTTTACTTACTTATTCTTATAGAACATGAAATTTGTCAGTTTTGACAGTTTAAGTTACGACAGATTATTTATATTTATTAACTGTGTAGATTTTTTATTAAAAACTTTTTATACTTGTAGTACAATCGAATTATTGAAAAGATTGTTTTTCTATTACTTTTTTATTTTTAGATATTGACAATATGTAGAAATTTTTGTTTCGAAGTAAGAAAAGTGAAGGTAAAATAAATGAGATTTTAAACAGATTATTTTTTTTTTAATTTAAGTTTTCATATTCATCAATGTCATGAAAAAGAGAATGCTAGTTAACACTGCCTAACAGCATTGCTACCTTAAATAAGACAGTGCAACAGTAAAAAAATACACAGACTTGAGAGTAGAGGCTGGATTCTACTACCAAATGGTAGTAAACCTTATACTCAGTTTAGCTAATTTGGTGACCATTTTTATTTTTAACCGACTTCAAAAAAAGAAGGAGGTTATCAATTCGTCTGAATGTTGCTTTTTTTTTTTTATGTTTGTGCCTTCAGAACTCGGTCATTTCTGAACCGATTTTAAAAATTTTTGCGCCATTAGAAAGGTTATGGCTACAGATTGGTCCCATTTTAAAAACAGTTTAAAAGTTTAAAAATTAAAGGGTGTCCCCATACAACATACATGTTTTTTACGTGTATTATGAAATTTGTAGGTCACCCATTTAAAATTAGAAAAAAGTGCGTATCACTATAGCTCCCAATAACAAAAAGTAATTAAAAAATAAAATTAAAAATTAAAGGGTGACCCCATAGGTGACGTAATTTCATCTTTATGGTCCTATCTTTTGAACCCTTATAGACAAACACTTGAAAGTTGCACAGAATGTTCGTTACTATGTCTGTTATAATAAGTATAAATATTTAAAATTAAAAATTAAAGGGTGTCCCATTAGTTGGTTTATTTTGATATATATATGGCCAAACTTTTGAACCGTTATAGACAGACAGTTGAAATTTACAAAGAACTTGTATTGCTAAGTCCACTAAAATAACAAGTGTAAAATCTGAATTTGGAAATTAAAGGGTGTCCCAATAGTTAATGTAAAAGTGATATATATGGCCAAACTTTTCAACTGTTATAGATAGACAGTTGAAATTTACAAAGAGCCTATATTGCTTAGTCCGCTATTACAACAAGTATAAAATTTGGATAAATTAAAGGGTGTCCCAATTATTGATGTAATTTGACCATTATGTCCTCATCTTTGGAACCGTTATAGACAAACACTTGAAAAATAGACAGAGTGTTTACTACTATGTCTGGTATAACAACAAGTATAAATATTTAAAATTGGAAATTAAAGGGTGTCCCAATAGTTGATGTAATTTGATGTATATGGACACAAAGTTAAATTTTACAAATAATCTGCATGACAAAGTTCTCTTTAACAAGTATTTATATTAAAATTTGAATTTAAAGGGTGTCCCAATAGGTGACGTCATTTGATATATATGACCCTATCTTTTAAATAGTTATTGACAAACTCTTAACAATTAGACAGAATGTCCATTACTATGTGTGTTAAAATAAGTATAAATATTTAAAATTATAAATTACAGGGTGTCGCAATAGTTTATGTAATTTGATGTATATGACCAAACTTTTAAGCCGTTACAGACAGACGGTTGAAATTTACAATGAACCTGTATTGCTACGACCGCTATAACAGGTATAAAATTTGAACTCGGAAATTACAGGGTGTCGCAATAGTTAGTGTAATTTTATGTATATAGCCAAACTTTTTATCCGCTGTATACAGACAGTCGTTTGGAATTGGTTTGACCTGAAAAAGCACAGAACCCTGGGGTCTTGTGCCCCTATATACTCCGGAAGTACTGCTCCCCAGGTAGAAAATCGACTAATATTTGTTTTAGATTATTGAATTCAAAAATTAGTTTTTTTTATCTGAATTGACAGTTTGTGCAATGACATTTAAAAAATCCCGCTAGAATCTTCCTCGAATATAATATAATCATTGTATAATTACCGTCTTAAAGAAACATGATTTTAAGTTTGTCTGTTTTGAAGTCGTTTTTTTTTGCAAGAATTATTTAATTTTTTTTATTAAAAAAAATACAGGAATATATTATTTTTGAAGTGAAAACTGCTTTAGCCACATTGAGCACTTTTTGTTTGAAGAAAAATTATTGAACTCGCGTCATCGTCACCTAACGTTGTTTTTTATAGATATGTTTGCTGATGTGTTTAACCATCCTATTTATAGAAACAATGTTAGGTGACGATGATGCGAGTTCAATAATTTTCCTTCAACCAAACCGTGCAGACCGATTTATACAAACAACGTTAGGTGACGATGGCGACGATCATGCGAGTTGTTGCGAGAGTAGATGATGTTCACAGCTCAACACTACCCAGAGTTGATAGATACGAAGAAAGCTGATGACGGACGTAGCAATCTAGAAAATGCATTCCGTTCTGCTAGTGTCTAAAATTTAATTATTTCAATTATTTTTAATATCAATCACACCTAATTTGTAGTTTAAATTATTCTTTCTTAGCGAGAATAAAACTAACTTAAGGTAGACTTCAAATTTCAACAATACATAATATTATAATATTTTGCTCTTAAATTATGGTTACCCCAACCATGTTTTTCAGTGAATTTTTGTTTTTCAGTAAATTTTTGAATTTTTGTGAATTATTTTATTTTTGTTTTTGATGCAAACAAAATCTCCCAATAGTAAAATGTGTGTTTTTTTAATTGAAATACGGTGCAAATGAATAAAGCAGAAATCGTCTTACGAAAATCTTTAAACCTATTATGTACTTTAAACATTTTCTATCCACTTGGAATAAATTTTATTTTCTTACGAAAAAAAAAACTGATGCCAACATCAAGAAGTTGGTTGCATAAAAAAATTTACGCTTGATTTTCTGCACAAACTTTGGAAAATTGATAAAGAAAAAAGAGAAGCCAGAAACCAGAAGTAAAAAAGTTTAGGTTTTTATTGATTTCAGGGAGTGTTGTGGTAACATGCCTTAACAAAGACCTTAATACCAACAGCAGCTATCTATAAACACCGAAGTAATATAAACTTAAGGAAAAGAAGATTGTAATTAAAAATCTTTAGATTGGCATCAAACTTTGTAAGAATTTCCTTCTACATACACTTTCGTATTCAATAACTACAGCAGCAACAACTACAACGGCAACGACAACTAGCAATACACTAGTATCAACAAAATACACCATAGCAAATCTAGAGCAACCAAAAATATCTTCAAGATACCACTAGAGAATCTCAAAGAAATTAAGAAAATAAAGTTGGCAATTTTTCTGTTTACTCTTACGTTCCACGCTTGCACCAAATAAAATGAAAAAAGCAGTTAATTTTCTATAAAACATAAATTATGTACAAAAGAAAAACACCACCATAAAAGAAAATTATTAAAATATTTAACAAAAAAAAAATTAAAAATAATTGTGTTTTAAAGTATAATGAAAAAAAGGAAAAAACTATAAAACTTTCAACAAGTTTTTACGCGAATTCTTCAGCCCTCATTTTCTTAAAGGGTGCAGTAAAACTGGAAGAAAAAGTAAAGAAAATAATAAAACTTAAGGAAATTTTGAACAAATATTTGTTAAATAGATTTTTTCTTCCTCATTTTATTTTCCACTTTACCAGCAGTTAGTAACTCGAGAAAGTGATAAAGTGAGAAAATTAATCACAGACAGTTTTCGTATTAAATGACACTCTTGTGTGCATGAGACAAAATGTCATTTGCATAAATGGTGTCTGTTAAAGAAAAAGAAAATAAACTTTTTTAAGCTTTTTACACTTTTTCGACTTTTTTAGCGTTCATTTCATTTTGTATCATGAAAATTGATTTTCAATAGAAGTTTGGCAAATATTTGCTGCAGCTGGAGTATAAAAGTCGCAATTGCACAAAATATTTAAATTAAAGTCTCCATTGAATAATCTAAGGTTGAGCAATAAAGGGAATATTTAAATAATTTTAATTTATTATTGATAGCTATTAATTGCTTAAACAATTTTAAGTATTAACAAATTTTACGTAGAAAGAAGTTCCATCAAAAATTCTAAGGCAAAACTAAATATTATTTAAAGAGCTGAAATTAACATAAAATTTAACAGTCCTATATTCAGACATACTGAGTCAATATATCTGTGGCATTAAGGAATAAGTGCTTAAGTCGACTTAAGCAAAATTTAAGTTAGTGGCACCTTTGGAATCACCGTACTCCAATGTACCCATGGGCAAAGTTTCAATTATTTTGTACCATTTTTGAAGAAGTCATAGTGAAATTTCTTTCTGCTTATCTTTTTTCAATGTCTAGACGCATTGGGAAAAAAGCTTAAGAAACTACAAGCTATTTTTCCAAATCAAAAAATCTTTTTTTCACAACTTATTAATTGCAACGCCTGCGTACTTTTGGTAGATCTAAAATAATTTCCAAAACATACGTTTGACTTCCATGTGCGAAGTTTAAAGATCAGATATTTTTTAAAAAAATTAATTTTTAAGTTTAAAATTGCTCTCCTACAAAACTTAAAAATCAGACTTAATCACTTTTTCCTTTTTGCCACAGATATAATAAATCAGTCAAGCGCTAGTTAGACTCACACACGTAGGGTTCCGTACTATGTTTAATACAACTTTAAAAACTCAAGTTGCTAATTTTTTCATGTCTTATAAGTCGCTCTTTAATTTTAAACTTAAAGTCATAATCGCAAAAATTGCATCAATGTTGGAACACCCTTTAAATTTTAGTAATTGTTGTTATAGCGGCCATGTAATACACTTTCTACCTATTACGGTTCAAAAAAATAAGGCTGTTTTCGTACAAATTATGTCTCTGTCAGAACACCCTTTAATTTTGTTATTTGTTATAGCGGCCATGGCAAATCTCTTTCAAACATGTCACTGTCCGAACACCCTTTAATTTTTAGTAATTGTCATAACGGCCATGGCAACACATCTTCTATACAAATTGGAAGAGTCTACCTATTACGGTTCAAAAAATATGTCGTTATACATGAAAAACACGTCACTGTCGGAAAACCCTTTAAATTTTTATTGTTTTATAGGGGTCATAATAATAGACCATTTGTGAAAATTTCAAGAGTCTATTTATTATGGTTAAAAAATTAGTCAATGTTCATGCAAATCACGTCACTGTCGGCACATCCTTTAATTTTTACTAATGGGTGATTTTTTTGAGGTTAGGATTTTCATGCATTAGTATTTGACAGATCACGTGAGATTTCAGACATGGTGCCAAAGAGAAAGATGCTCAGTATGCTTTGACATTTCATCATGAATAGACTTACTAACGAGCAACGCTTGCAAATCATTGAATTTTATTACCAAAATCAGTGTTCGGTTCGAAATGTTCAAATGTGACAAATTTTGTTCAGCAATGAGGCTCATTTCTGGTTGAATGGCTACGTAAATAAGCAAAATTGCCGCATTTGGAGTGAAGAGCAACCAGAAGCCGTTCAAGAACTGCCCATGCATCCCGAAAAATGCACTGTTTGGTGTGGTTTGTACGCTGGTGGAATCATTGGACCGTATTTTTTCAAAGATGCTGTTGGACGCAACGTTACGGTGAATGGCGATCGCTATCGTTCGATGCTAACAAACTTTTTGTTGCCAAAAATGGAACAACTGAACTTGGTTGACATGTGGTGCCACACAGCTCGCGATTCTATGGCCATTTTGAGGGAAAACTTCGGAGAACAATTCATCTCAAGAAATGGACCGGTAAGTTGGCCACCAAGATCATGCGATTTAACGCCTTTAGACTATTTTTTGTGGGGCTACGTCAAGTCTAAAGTCTACAGAAATAAGCCAGCAACTATTCCAGCTTTGGAAGACAACATTTCCGAAGAAATTCGGGCTATTCCGGCCGAAATGCTCGAAAAAGTTGCCCAAAATTGGACTTTCCGAATGGACCACCTAAGACGCAGCCGCGGTCAACATTTAAATGAAATTATCTTCAAAAAGTAAATGTCATGGACCAATCTAACGTTTCAAATAAAGAACCGATGAGATTTTGCAAATTTTATGCGGTTTTTTTAAAAAAAAAGTTCTCAAGCTCTTAAAAAATCACTCGTTATTTGTTATAGTGGCCATAGTAATACACCTCATGTAAAAACTTCAAGAGTCTACCTATTATCATTCAAAACTTATGTCATATACATGCAAATCACATCACTAACGGAACACCCTTTAATTTTTAGGTTTAATATTGTATACCTGCTTATAACGCGAACATAGTTTAAATTACTGAATACTAAATTAGGACTTAAATCACACCATTATCGGAACACCCTTTAATTTTTAGGTTTATTTTTTAGGCTTGTTTATAAAGCGAACTAAGTTTTAATTACTGTTTGTAAATTATTAGCCCCCTACAGTTCAAGAAATAAACACATATTCGTAAATAACACCTCTCTATCAGAACACCCTATAAGTTTTAATATTTGTTGCTATAGCGGCAACAACATAATTCATCTGTGAAAATTTCAAAAGTCTACCTATTACGGTTTCAGAGATAAAAGGCGCTTACAGACGGACAGACATTGTACGAAAACAATAGGGTTACGTATTTACCCTTTGGGTACGGAACCCTAAAAAAAGGTCAACAAAACACAATAATTATTTAAATAAATTATTAATTACATATATTAATTATTATTAATGAAATATGCTTTATTGGATAGAAAATTTTATGACAT
Organism: Phasia obesa; assembly: GCA_949628195.1. Lineage (NCBI taxonomy): Eukaryota > Metazoa > Arthropoda > Insecta > Diptera > Tachinidae > Phasia > Phasia obesa. Next base: position 2,106 of record CATIVE010000187.1, on the reverse strand, counting down.
TAATGTTTAAATATGATTTCGGCCATGAGGCGCGTACAAGCCGCAATCTGGAATACCAATTTTCACAAAATTTTCGCAGCATTTGCAGCCAATAACGAATATTGATTTCCAGGTATTCAGTTGACACTGGCTTAAGATAACCCCAAATAAAATAATCCAATTAGGTTGAATCACTCAATCTTAGTGTACCATTACGTGAAATTATTTTTTCAGGAAAAAAAATTTTGAGTAAATCAATTGTGGCGAACGCTTTGTGGCATGTGGCTCCGTTCTGTTGGAACCAAATGTCAGCGATATTAATTTCAGCTAATTGGGGTAAGAAAAATTTTCTAGCCATGTCGCTATATCGTTCACCACTGACAGTAACCTTCTGATCATCATCGTTTTTGATGACATATGGACCAATGACTGCGCCAACCCATAAAGCGCACCAAACAGTAATTTTCTGTGGATGTAGTGGCGTTCTGACAAAAGCTTGTGCATTATTCTCACTCCAAATGTGGCAATTCTGGTTATTTACATACCCATTCAACCAAAAATGGACTTCATTGGAAAACAAAATTTTGAATGAAAAATTGTTAACAATATTAATTTGTCCTTTAGCCCATTCGCATACTATGTTCGTTTAATACCTGCACTAGTTGAATCTTGAACGTTTTTAAGCTAAGATTCTTTCGTATAATCTTCCATAATGTGAAAGGACATAACTCAAGTTGAGAACGGCGAGGAATTGATTGATTTGGATCTTCTTCAATGCTTTTCCGTACAGCGGCTGCAGCTTCTTTAGTGCGCACGCCATAAAGTTGACGAAGTCCATGATAAGATCGACGAACAGAAATATTGTTTTGATAAGAAATTTAAATAATTTCCCAGCGTTGCTTTGGTGTAAGTCTATCCTTAATGAAATGTCAATCCAAACTAAACAAAGAGCAACTATCAGCTGTCAAATGAAGCAGTGTTGCCAACTCAAAGTTGTAAATCTCAAAAAAAAACACGCTTTAGAATAAAAATTACTTAGAAAATTTGAAGTGGCCTACATTCATTTACCATACCTCATTGAAACAGATATTTTTACCGATATATATTTCAAAAAGAAATAAAGTTCAAAGTATATTTGAATCGAAAACAATAATTATTATTAGTTTAGGGAGTCAAACTACCCCTCCTCCTTCCCGATCGTGCCAAAAAACTACACATACTGAATTTCAATTTTCAAACGGTATGACCTGTAGCGCGTTCACAAAAATTGTTGTATACATTCCTACCCACTAAAAAACTATTGGATGGATTTTACCAAAATTTTGTGAGAAGATACCTTGGTATCCCGATTCCAACATAAGTTAGTTTTTTCCGTAAAAATATCTTATTTACAAGAGAACTTGGGAAAAAGCACTGAAAGTACGCCGATTTTTTACCGATTTAAATATACTGCATACTTTAAGGAATAAAATATAGTTTTTAGTTAATACCCGCCACTTCGTCAGCGTCCTTACAATATTTTGTTCGATTTTACTTTGAAAGTAATCCATTAATGCCCATTATTATAACTTCCCAATAACTAAAGTTAGTATGTTAAAAATAACCTTTAACTATCGCGTATTTTAAAGGCGAGTTATAGTAATGAGCCTTACTCTCGTTATTATAACGAAAAACTACTTATTGCTCCAATAAAATCATAACTTTAGCTATTTGTAAGTTAGAATTATGGGCCTAAATCGGTAAAATTGCGTGCTGCCATTGCTTTTTCTCTTAAACGGAGAAATGAGAGGGAAAAAGTGTCCTATATTTGAACCAAGATGCTAAGGAACCTCCGTAAAATTTTATTAAAATTCATCCAGCGAGTACAAATAGAAAGACAGACAGACATGCAGAAAGCTGAAATCCATTTTAAAAGAATTTTTTAAAATTTATAAATTAGTTTTACACAACTTTATTCACAAATTAAATATTTGGTTTTTAATAACTTTATTTATGACACATATGACATGTTGTTAAAAGTACGAGTGACTTCTTTGAAGTAGATTATATGGAAATAAAGAACAAAATTGAAAAATTAAATATTTCAAAAGGGGTACCTAGTGAGCCAGTGGATACCTTTAGTTCGAT
>CATIVE010000186.1:0-44747 GCA_949628195.1 Phasia obesa | reverse complement strand
TTGAGAACTTTTTTTTTAAAAAAAACGCATAAAATTTGCAAAATCTCATCGGTTCTTTTTTTGAAACGTTAGATTGGTCCATGACATTTACTTTTTGAAGATAATTTCATTTAAATGTTGACCGCGGCTGCGTCTTAGGTGGTCCATTCGGAAAGTCCAATTTTGGGCAACTTTTTCGAGCATTTCGGCCGGAATAGCCCGAATTTCTTCGGAAATGTTGTCTTCCAAAGCTGGAATAGTTGCTGGCTTATTTCTGTAGACTTTAGACTTGACGTAGCCCCACAAAAAATAGTCTAAAGGCGTCAAATCGCATGATCTTGGTGGCCAACTTACCGGTCCATTTCTTGAGATGAATTGTTCTCCGAAGTTTTCCCTCAAAATGGCCATAGAATCGCGAGCTGTGTGGCATGTAGCGCCATCTTGTTGAAACCACATGTCAACCAAGTTCAGTTGTTCCATTTTTGGCAACAAAAAGTTTGTTAGCATCGAACGATAGCGATCGCAATTCACCGTAACGTTGCGTCCAACAGCATCTTTGAAAAAATACGGTCCAATGATTCCACCAGCGTACAAACCACACCAAACAGTGCATTTTTCGGGATGCATGGGCAGTTCTTGAACGGCTTCTGGTTGCTCTTCACTCCAAATGCGGCAATTTTGCTTATTTACGTAGCCATTCAACCAGAAATGAGCCTCATCGCTGAACAAAATTTGTCACATTTGAACATTTCGAACCGAACACTGATTTTGGTAATAAAATTCAATGATTTGCAAGCGTTGCTCGTTAGTAAGTCTATTCATGATGAAATGTCAAAGCATACAGAGCATCTTTCTCTTTGGCACCATGTCTGAAATCTCACGTGATCTGTCAAATACTAATGCAAGAAAATCCTAACCTCAAAAAAATCACCCATTATTACATAAAGAATATAAGTTCAAAGTATATTCGAATCGAAAAATTAATTATTTTAGGTTTGAGGGGTTAAGTAAACTACCCCTTGCCCCTACCCGATTATGCCCAAAATTTATACAGCTCTTCATCTCAATAAACCAAAGGTACATACTGAATTTCATTTCTTCATCTCCATAAACCAAAGGTACATACTGAATTTCATTTTGATATATCATACGATATGACCTGTAGATCGGTTACAAAATTTGAGATTAAGTAAAATACTCCGAAATTTACACAACTCTTCATCTCAATATATGAAAGCCACATACCTAATTTCGAATTACGGTATGACCTGTAGAGCGCTTATAAAATTTGGGGGTAAGGAAACTGCCCCTTGACCTCTCCCGATTATGTCCAAAAACTACAGCTCTTTATCTCCATATACCAAAGGTACATACTAAATTTCATTTTTATATGTCAAACGGTATGACCTGTACAAACTCCACAAAAATAGTGGCATACACACCCATCCACCCACCTACAGACATCATCGCGAAAATAGTTACAAAGGATTCAGGAGACTTCAAAACGTATAAATCCGTCGAAATCCCGAATTCGATTTTTTTCTTGATAACTATACTATACTTTAGCTTATACTACTTATGGTAAAGTAAAAATGTAATGTTTGCAGCTATTTTTAAGAAAGATTCAAAACTAAGTTTTATTTTTAATAATTAAAGCACATAATTGTATGACTTTTGCGCCCACTGGTGCCGACAATAGTAGCTAAAACTAAAAAATTTATTCATATGGGTTCGAATTATGGTGTTAGCTGTCGAACAGTTTAATATTTGTTACAATACAAGATATAAGCTGTATTCAGTGTTTGATGCAAAGTGCAAATTTAACAAATATTTTGTATTTTTGTCTATGGAACAAAGCACTGTGCGACGTGGCGGGTAGTATATACTATAAGGTTAACGATATCCTGAAGTGATAAGTTAAGTATTTTTCTTACTTAATTGTATTAGCCATTTACCTACTTACATTACATGTCTATTAGGTAAACAATATTTATTTTGGTCTGGAACTATGTAAAAGTATAAAAATATTATTTTTTTTATTTTTTTTTCTTACTTTCTAATAACATTGTCATTCACTATAACTGTCAATCTTGTAATTTTGTAACATACTTGCTTGTCAAACCCTAAATTGCTATAGTTTTTTCTAACATTTTTACATTTTAACTAAAATCTTGATATAGTGGTCAAATAAATATAAAATAAAAATTTTTGATGGCAGATACATCAAATAAACCTTGTCATATTCATACACTTACATATGTATGCATGAACGAATGCGTGTAGATACACATTTGAATGTTTGTGTGAGTAAGAGCCACATATAGTTTTACTTTACACAATTTTACAAAGAAAACATTACATCAGTTAACACCCTTTTCACTATGATGGTCGATCACGTGTGGATATGTTTGTTTGTGAAATATAAGCTTTAACGGAAGAAACAAACACATGAAAATACAGACATGCACAACCTTTAGTCATCTACTGTTAACACTCCCATTGGAAGTTATTAATGTTCTTGTTTTTATATTTTTTATTTTCGAACATTTTTATTACATAGTTTTTCATGTACATTGTACACTCTCATACATTGTTAATAGTGGCAGATAATATAAACGATAATTTTTTATGTTATTCCCTACTACATTCAAACACAACAAATATGTTGCGTTTGAGTAGGGTGGTAAATTTAGCTAAGCTCATTTGTTCTTCTATACAATTAATATCAATTTTAGAAGAAGTTATAGAACATATTGGTACGAAAGAAGAATTTGTTATTCATAATATCTGAATACCTAGAATTTCTAGAATAATCTCATATGCAAACATTCATAAAAAAACAAATATAAAAGAAACATGAGTGACGAATAAACATACGCTCCTTAATATAAGTATAGAGGAAACACGAATTCTCTTCACCAGAGATATACGCGCATGTGTATATAAATACAAGAATAAAATGAACATCTAGAAAAGGCCTAGCAGACCTTTCTAGAATATAATATTCTAGACGTTTTTGCACGCCTATAAACAGAACTCACGCTTGCGAGCGGTATGTCAGTATTATTTAAAACATTCTCGTAATCGGTTGTCTTGTAAAGTAACCCCCCGTCTACATTAGCTATCAATTTGTCTTAACAAAAGTCAAAAGTAGGAAACAAATAAAAATCTTAATATAAAAATAAAACTGGAGTGGCCTACACTTAACTTTACCATACCAAATGGACACAGATATTTTTATGGATATATTACATAAAGAATAAAAGTTGAAAGTATATTCAAATCGAAAAAATAATTATTTTCGGTTTGGGGTGTTAGGTAAACTACCCCTTGCCCCTTCCCGATTATGGCCAAAAATTATACAGCTCTTCATCTCCATTAACCAAAGACACATACTAAATTTCATTTTGATATGTCATACGGTATGACCTGCAGAGCGTTTACAAAATTTGGGAGTAAGTAAACTACCCCTTGCACCTTCCCGATTATGACTAAAATTTATACAGCTCTTCACCCCCATATACCAAAGGCACATACTAAATTTCGTTTTGATATGTTAAACGGTATGACCTGTAAAAACTCCACAAAAATAGTGGCATACACAACATACATCATCGCGAAAATAGTCAAAAAGGATTCAGGAGACTTCAAAACGTATAAATCCGTCAAAATCCCGACCTCGATTTTTTTCATAATTACTATACTTTACCTTACACTACGTATGGTAAAGTAAATATTCCGCCCTGTTCCCGTTAGCGTTTTAACTTTGATAGTCGTTTCTATGTCGCTGTCGTTTTTATCGTCGTTTCGTTCCTAAATTCGTATTCCTGAAATATATTGAAACGATGAAGAAACATTATCGAAAACAAAAAGAAAAATTAATAAAATGTGGTAGCACTGCAATTTTTTGGGTTGTTATTTATGACATTTTTGTAAATTTCTGAAAAGTTTGTTATTTCTTTATAAGTTTTAACAAAATATAGCGATTTTTCAAGTTCAAGTATTTATGATGATGACATAATGGATATAAATATACATCGGAAGATGCTACGACAGTACGTTAACATTTTTGCCATCCCAGATTCCAAGTACGAAACTCGATTAATAGCGATCTAACTTTTTCATGGTGCTGACCATGCCACTACCCTTTCGGGTAAATTTGTTTTTCAAATTGGTTTGGCACCGCTTCCTTCATTGCGGCAATCGCACTTGTTTGTAACAGCCTTCCCCTGCTCTGGATCCGGAGCTTTCTTTTTATCTTGATATATTTTTATAAAAGAACATTATAATGGATATTTTCTCCTAATTTGGTTTTACCGTATGTCAACCTTTACCATCAAGAACTGGAGGACCAAACTGATTTAATTTCTATTAATTTTTTTAAATTAATTTCTCGGAAGTTTCGCGTCAAAAATCACTAAATTTTAGGATTTTATGCCCTTTCGAACACCCTTAGCATACGCGGGATGTTTTTCCATTTAAAAAAACTAAAATTTCGAACTTAATGTATGAACTTTTTTTACTTCAATTTTTTTTTCTTGTAGTCGTTTGAATTTCGTTGCCGCCAACGTCGTTAACGCCAACGGTAATGCCAAATTGTCGTTTTTATATCGGTATCGGCCGATTATTTTATTCAAACTGTTTTTTTATGAAGTTTGACTTATGTATGTTAAGACATATACAGTGCTGTCAATAAAGTTTATTCAAAGCTGAATATATAAAGTGACTTACAGTAAAATTAGCATCGAAGTATATTTATTTTTAATTAAAAGAGGACAACGAATAAATATAACATAACTATGTACATGAATATCTATCTATACATACGTGTAATTCCATGTCAAATCAACCAAAAAAAAAAAATGTTTTCAAATTTACCACTTCCGATTTTTTGGAAACTTTTGTTGTTTATAATCTTTGACTTTCTGAAGCCAAATATAATTTTAGAAAAATTCTATCTCTTACAGTTTTTTAGCTATGCAGTTATCAAAATAGGAAAACATCGCATTGCATATGCGCTCGAGGATTAAATATATTCTAATTCCAGTTATAAAAGCGCTAGAAAGTTAGTTAATAGCTCATTTTAAAGGGGATTTTATACGCTTTAGTTGGATATCAATCATGAAAAAACCAAATTTTTAAAAAAACTTATTCTTAAATTTAAAAAAAAGTTTTATTTTTTAATTTTTTAATGTTGCTTAGTGAGTACACCGTAAAAATCTCAGAGTGGGACCTTGATGGGATCAGAAGTTATGTTAAAAAAACTACATATTTTTTTGTTTTAAGGAATATTTCATACCAAATTATATAAATATTATTTGAACTATTGCTGAATTAATAAAGCCTAAATAATTAATTTATTAATATCTCATACCTTTATTAGCCAGTTTTTGAAAAAATGTATGGTTTTTCAGTTTGTAATAAGTCAAAATTAAGTGTTTTTAACATAACTTCTGATCCCACCATGCTCCCGCTCTGTAATTTCTATGATGTACTCACTAAGCCATATTAAAATATATATATAAATTTTAAAAAAATTAAAAGACACTATCTTCAAGATTTTTATAAAACTTTTTTTTTAAATTTAAAAAAAATAAATTTTTAAAAATTTGGTTTTTTCTTGATTGATATCAAATTAAAGCGTATGAAATCCCCTTTAAAATGAGTTATTAACTAACTTCCTAGGGCTTTTAGAACTGGAATTAGAATATATTTAATCCTCGAGCGCATATACAAAAACGCTATATTTTCCCACTTTTATAACTGTATAGCTAAAAGACTATAAGAGATAATTTTTTTTTTAAATTATATTTGGATTCATACAGTCAAGGTTTGAATAAAATCTGAAGTAGTCATTTTGAGTGCCTTGTTGATTTGACGTGGAATTACCCATACATATAATAAAACTGTTTGCCTGTGCTCGGATCATGTGCTGTGTTACTCATTTCTTACGTTTTTTTTTTCATAACCTGAATCTATATTGGTCAGGCGTTTCTGATATGAACCGCTCTTTTTTCTGAATTTCACTATGAGTCTACTTTCGCTCTCTTTAGCACATTTTGCTCTATAAGCTTCTTTCGCTTTTTTAAGCCTCATTTTTCGTAATGTTAACTATTGTTATTGTTATTGTTACTGTTTCTGTTTTTTATTAATGTTTACCATTTGCGTTAAATGCTTATAATAAATTATAATATTTAACATATAATAAATCTGTAACAGGACTATTTCTCTACAAGAAATATTTTTCTAAACTTTTTTGCTGCTGCAGTTAGTAATCGCAATAGAATACAAAGCAACAATTTTTAGAATTTCTGTCTGTTCGTCTTTCTGTGTTCGCATCACGTAAAAACTACTAGATGAATTTTAATAAAATTTTGTGAGGAGATATCTTGGTTCAAATATGAAATAGAGAAAAAGTAAAATGAAATAGAGAAAAAGTAATAGAGTAATAGAGAGTCAGCCGCTTATTTTAAACACTATGCACAACTCTATAATATTTTTAGAAATTTGTCCAGGGATGGGTACCTCTTTTATAAACTAAAGCACTATAAAAGTAAAATGTTTAAAATTGGTGGGCTACTTTCAAAGCAAAATCGAAAAATTTAATTTTGAACACTAACAGAATGGAGACAATTTTTTAGACAGCTACGTCCATCATCAGCATTCTTTGTATCTACTTCTATCTACTTTGGGTAGTGTTTGGTTGTAAGCATCATCTATTTAACCAACTAAACGCAGATAAACGAATAAGAGAAAAACTGTATTCAATCATAAGTTAGTGAGAACGAAGTCTACCACCTAATATTTTTAATTTTTAATTTTTACCACCTTATATTTGTTGTTGCTCTAGCCAGCCTTCGGTTAGCAATGAATTTTGTTTATTTGTTTTCTGCCAACATTCGGTTTTAGTTAATACTAATCTAGTATTACACCAAACTTTGTAGGGTAAACATGATTGCACGGTGCTCTTCGATTTTTAATATTGAATATTTGAAATTTTATTAGTCGAGCTACTTACTTTACATTCAAATGAAATTTGAAGTCGAACTTAGGTGCGTTTTTTTCTCTCTAAGAAAGAATAATTTCATTAAGAAAAGTTGGGAACATCTTCAGTTGATAATTAAATACAGTTTTTCTCGTATTTCTTTACCTGCGTTTGGTTGGCTAAATAGATGATTTTTAAAATTAAACACTACCCAAAGTAAATAGATACTAAAAGTGCTGATGACGGACGTAGCTGTCTAGAAAATGCATTCCATTCTGCTATAGTCTAAATTTATATTTTCCCAATTTTCCTTTAATATTAATCACTTTATTTGTAATTTAAACTACTCTTTCTTAGAGGAAATAAAGCGAACTTAAGCTTGACTTTAAATTTCATCTGTATTTTTTCGCAATTTTTATTTATTGTATCTTCAATATAATTGAACTATCAATAATTACTCATATCTTAATTAAAAAAAAAATGAATATACTTGTTTAGTCCAACTAGTGCTGGACAAAAAAATTTATGTTTCACGGTTACTGTAATTTCTGATGTACGGATGAGAGAAGCAGTGTACCTCCTTCTTAGTCGAATGTAACCAGGTTCATTTAGTATGTTATGGGCCAGTGGATTCGGATGAGTTTCAAGCTTCTTTAAATACCTTATGGCAAGTTTCGCTATTTCTGTTTTAACTGATGGCACGTTTAGATCGTTATGGATGTTCGAGTTTTTTATATACCAAGGTGCAGATGAATTATACGAAGAATCTTATTTTTTCTACGTTGGTAGCTTTCAGACGTTAAATACCTGGGTATACATCTTGACCGTCGCCTTACTTGGAAAAGCCACATTGACTTCAAGTTAACACAAATGAAACTAAAAGCAGTACAACTAAATTTGCTTATTGGCAGAAACTCCACCCTGAGCTTAGATTGTAAACTTCTACTGTACAAGTCGGTCCTCAAACCAATTTGGTGTTATGGGATTCAGTTATGGGGCACTGCCTCGGCTAGCAATGTAGAAAAAATTCAAAGGCGCCAAAATAAGATTTTACGTATTATTACATCTGCTCCCTGGTATATAAAAAATTCGAACATCCACAAAGACCTAAACATGCCATCAGTTAAAGCAGAAATAGCGAAACATGCAGTCACATATCTAAAGAGGCTTGAATCTCATCCAAACCATTTGGCGCGTAACATGCTGAATGAACCTGGTTACATTCGACTAAAAAGAATAGATACTGCTTTTCTTGGCCGTACATTAGAGGGATGACCCGCAAATGATTTCGAAATCCGTGAAACAAACATTATTTTTGTCTAGCACTGGCTGGACTTAAAAAGAATATTTTATTTTAGACTTAAGATACGAGTAATTATTGTTAGTTCAAAAATATTGAAGATACAATTTATTATGCTTTCAACTTCATTTCTGTTAACTTTGTTTATATGTGGCGTTTCCATGTGTGGCGTCGGTCAAGATGTATGCCGAGATATTTGACGTCTGAAAGCTGAGGTATCGTTTGGTTATTTATCCGATTAGGGGGCAGGTTCTCTACGCAGTGTGAAAGTTATGTGAGAACATTTTTGTTCATTCACTTTTATTCTCCATTTCTTCAACCATTTTTCTAAATTATATATGTGGTCTTGAAAATATTGTGATGCTACTTCGGGTCTTTCGTGAATGCTCAAAAAAGCTGTGTCGTCAGCAAATGTCGATGTGTGAACTCGGTTACTAGCTGACATGTCTGAAGTACACAATAAGTATAAAAAGGGCCCCAATATACTACCTTGGGGAACTCCGGCTTCGATTGGCTGGGGTGAGCTCAAAAAATCTCCTTCTCTCACAATAAATTTTCGTTCGGTTAAATAACTATCTAGCAGCTTATATAGGTTTACGGGCAAGTTCAGTTTTAGCTTATATATTAGGCCTTCATGCCATACCTTATCGAATGCTTGAGAAACGTCGATAAAAAGCGGTATTTTCTCTCTTCAAATGTCTTCTTAACAACATTGACTAACCTGTGAGTTTGTTCTATGTTTTTTGTTGTGTTGTTGGTTGGGCTAACTGAGGATAATGTGCATTTACTCGATATTGTTGGTGCTTAGCAGCAGTATTTAGTTTTTGAGTGGTTTTCCTTACCATGGAAAAAACTGGACAGCCTCTGTAGTTAGCAGTGTGGTTTCCACCGCAATTGCTACATTTTTTAACTTTTGAATCATCCCTTGCTTTGTCGCATTGAGCGGAACAATGTAGTTCGCCACATACAATGCAAACCAGAGCCAACTTACAGCAATCCTAGTATGATCATATTCTTGACATTTTAGACACTGGACAGGTCCTGGACGCTTATGCGGCTCCTCTACAGTTATTTTACGGTGTAACAGTATTTAAGATTGTAAGTGGGGTGCGTTTCGTTCTTCCTTAATCTGATATCTCCAGGTTCCAGTTCAACGCGAAATAGTGGTTGGGAACACGATCCCGATTTCAGAGACTATTACACTTTTTATTTTAAAACCCGCTTTTTGGAGTCCGGCTCTTATTTCAGCTGGATCAACGTATGAATCTACACCTTTAATGACTACCTGTAGACCTTTGCTACTCTTCAGCTGATTGGTATAAAAGTTCCTTTTGCAGTTTTCAAACTCGTTTACTGTTTTACGATAACTGCTTTCATCAATAAATTGTGTTTTTGTCTCATCAATGTTACCACCCTTGATGGGAATTATATAAAATGAGTTCTCGCCAATAATTGAAATTAACTTTTTTATTAAGTCGTTCGAATTTTTCTCCCTTAAATAAACTGGAGGTGGTTTTATGTTCACTTGTTTCACTATCTAAGATAGGAAAACGATTATGGGAATTTATTCCGTTAGAGCACTTGTCTTTATGTACTTTAGACATTGATGGAAGCTGCGAAGATTTAGGGCTTCGACCTCTTTTTCTAATACCGTAATGTATCTCTCCATTCCATTTTCCAATTCCATTCCAATTTCATCTGTATATAAAACAAATTTTCATACAAAGTTTATTTAATAACCTTAAATATATTTTTTTATGAATAAGATCCATAGTAGTATGAAAATTATATGTAGTGTAAAACATTTTGATTTAATAAATATCAAGGTTTAATCCAGTTGAGCCATCCTAATAGACATAAATCTTTGTGTGCTTATGATAAAAATTATATAAATCTTTTATTTATGAACATTCATTTGTATGTTTATTTACAGGAACACTTTTGTTTTCAATCGTATACATACAGTTAACAGTTCTTGTTTTATGCCTTTTAAGAGCTCAAATTACCTACAAGCCCAAACCAAATGCTCAGAATATTCTGAAAGGAAAAAAATACAAACAACTGGAGTTTTTAATTCCAGTCAGGCCTACCATGAATAAATAGTATTTTGTACTGGCGATTTATATTTTTCATATTTTATTTTTTAACCATGTCCATATTTGCGAGAAAATTAAGATTTATTAAGCAACAGCAGCCGAATAAAAAACAATAACCTGATCTCATTTTTTGGTCATTTGACTTTTTATTGTTATTGAATAACAATTAAATAAAACAACCACATTTGCCTTCAGATCTAGAGCCGTATATAAATACAAAAATGAATAAAAAATTCAAAAAGCCTCAGAATATTTACTTGGATTTTTTTTGTTGCAATTTAACTCATTTTTGTTTTGGGTTTTACTTTGGTTGTATTTAAAATTTATTATTATTATTTTTTTGTTGTTTTGTTTATTTGTTTGTTGCTTTGCTTCATATTATTCGGTTTTTATTAGTTTGCTTGTGGGCAGTAAAAATGATTTAACAACTTTTTAGGGAGGAATAAATGCGTTGCGAATTATAGTGCAATGCCCATTTCATGTCGTAAGTACAAAATGTTGCAGAGTCTTTAATATTTATTTTATATTGTAAACATGTTTTTGAGACTGTTGTTTTTATTTTCTGAGTGGTCCTACGAATATAACAGTAAGTTTTACAAATAAATAAAAAATAAAGAAAAATAAAATAAAATAATGTAAAATAAAGAATTCTTATTCATATAAGTACATATATGTATGTATATTTTCTTTTTATGACCAAATGGAAGAATAAAAATTTATACAACATTTTTGTAGGAGTCTTATCCAGTTAGAAATTTGAGTTTATTTTTCTTTGTTTGCCTTAAAATCCACACAATTATAATCTTATCATAATGCTAAATTTTGTTTTACAAATTTTTTTTAATTAGGTTGCTTAAATGTACAGCGAAAAATGCACGATTGTAGTGTGGTCATCAGAATGATGTTCTGTTTTCTGTAACAATTTATGAATGCAGTAAAGAACTGGCTTTAAAAAGTACTTTAGCAAAATTTTTGTGTACTAATATAAACCCAGGAAAAAAAGACATGACAAAATACTTAAATCATGAGTTCTACTGAAGTTGCAATCGTTCAATTTAGGTGAAAAACTCATGATTTTAACATTGGCGGTCATGCGTTTACATTTAAGTAAACTGACTTTGATTTAAATGGGTGCTTAGGACTAATGAAAGTTCGATGATTCGGATGATTTATTAATTTAATAAACGAATTGTCATAAAAATGAGACCCTACCACTTTTCAGCCCTAAATGAATATACTCACCTGGTGCTACCATTCTTGAAATACATTTTTGACGTTTTTGCATGACGTTTTTGCATGGATGTCCCCTGCGGGGACATCCAAATTTTCAGATCTTAAAATTTTCAGCAAAGAACTACAGCATTGTGCAGATGGCTTATATTCATTATACTTTTTTTAATTTCTCTTGTATGAAGTGTTGCTTATAATAAACACAAGTGCATTAGGAGACTCCGAAGAAAATACAGTTTCTTGAGACAAATCCGGCGTCATCGAAATAATAGATTTTAGACTTAACAGATAGTTTCGTTCCAGAAATCAACGAATACCTAATTGAATTTTAATTTTTTTATAGTTCTTATTGTGAATTCGTTTAAACCGAACAATTTGCCAAGAAATGTTGAGCCTTCTCCATTTCGAAGGCGATCTAAAATTTCAATTTTGTTTTCTAAAGAAATGGCCTTACGTTTTAGTTTTTATACTAAGTAATTTTCGACGTCTTCTTTTAGAGATGCATTGATAGTTCATAAAATATTAACGCATTTCAATTTCGTTAACAAGTAAAAATGCTTGTATGCACAAAAAGCGAATTCCTGTAAATTTTTTATATGAAAATATTTCGCAAAATTTAAATTTTACAAATAAAATCTAATCCCAAATGATTTTGAATCGTGCTAAATGGAATAAAATCGTGTAAAAAAATTATTTTTTTTGTTTACAAACCGTGTTAAATCAAAACCGTGTAAAAAAAGACCATGTAAAAACAGAATTGGGTTTAGATTGCCTGAAAGAAAAACATTTTAACTCTAAAGGAATAATATAATAGTACTTAAAGACAAATATCATTCAGCCAAATATTATAAAGAATTTAATTAATATTTACTTACCCGTATTTAAAATTATTTTGTATATATTCAATTTAAAAAAATCACTTACCTGAAAAAAGATAGAAAAAAATTTCAATTAAATGCATATTTTTTTTTTTTTGCAAAATTAAGATCATAAAGATATTTTTTTTATTTAAACATAAATGAAAAATGCGTATAAAAATGTAAAATTAATAATTTATGTAAATAAATTCATTTTAGCCCTGAAGAAATTAAATTAAATTAAATTAAATTAAAACTAAAAATAGATTTTATTATTTTTTACTTTACCATACGTAGAATAAGATGAAGTAGTAGTAGTAATCATGAAAAAATTCGAGGTCGGGATTTTAACGGATTTATACGTTTTGAGGTCTCCTGAATCCACTTAGACTATTTTAGCGATGATGTCTGTGGGTGGGAGGGTGTATGGGTGGGTGTGTATGCCACTTTTTTTGTGGAGTTTGTACAGGTCATACAGGGCAAAATGAAATTTAGTATGTGCATTGAATATGGGGAGATATAGAGCTGTATACTTTTTGGGCATAAGGGAGGGGACAAGGTGTAGTTTCCTTACCCCCAAATTTTGTGAACGGTCTACAGGTCATACCGTATGACATATTAAAACGAAATTTAGTATGTGGCTTTGGTTTATGGAGGTGAAGAGCTGTATAAATTTTGGGCATAATCGGGAAGGAGCAATGGGTAGTTTACTCACTCCCAAATTTTGTAAACGCTCTACAGGTCATACTGTATGACATGTCAAAATGAAATTCAGTATGTGCCTTTGGTTTATGGAGATGAAAAGCTGTATAAATTTTGGCCATAATCGTGAAGGGGCAACGGGAAGTTTACCTAACACCCAAAATCGAAAATAATTCTTTTTCGATTAGAATATACTTTGATCTTTTATTCATTATGTAATATATCGAAAAAAATATCTGTTTCCATTTGGTATGGTAAAATTGAGTGTAGGCCACTCCAGTTATATGTGATACAAGTTTAGAATAACTTTTATTTCTGCTTGAAAAAACAAGAACTATTAATTCTTGCAAAAAACCCGATAAGTTATTTGCACCAAAATCCATATATTATATGCTTTGTGATCTATTCATATGGAATATATCTGTAAAAAGCTGTAGGTTACAGAAATATGCAAAAATTAGCTCATTTTTTAATGATATTTTGGCAGTCGAAAAAATATATAATTCAATCATTATTATTATTATATTATTATTATTATTATTATTATTATTATTATTATTATTATTATTTATATCTGAAACTAATTAAAACTCGTAATTGATCCAAGATTTTTTTATGACTACATGATTCAGCTTTTGTGCCAATGAAATTTATAAACTTCTGGGAAATAATTTGAATTTGTTTAACACTTTTCATAAAATAACTCAAATATGTAAACAATAGAGATTAGTTTATATTTAATAAATATCGTAAACGTGAACTTTCTGGCTGGAATACTTAAGTCAGTTTATTTTTTATGGGTAATTCCATGTCAAATACACCAAAAGAAATTATTTTCAAATTTACCGCTCCCGACTTTATTTATATTCTTTGACTCTCTGAAGCCAATCATAATTTTAAAACAATTCTACCTCTTACAGGTTTTTAGCTATACAGTTATCAAAATATTCTTATTTCAGTTTTATAAGCCCTAGGAAGTTGAGTAATAGCTCATTTTAAAGGGGTTTTTTCAATCATGTCAAAAAAAAATTTAACAAATTTTTTTCTTATATTATTAATAAATTTTAATAAAAATCTTTGAAGTAGTGTCTTTTATTTTATTTTTTAAATAACATGTGCCCGCTGAAATATAATTATGACAAAATAATTATTCTCAGCTAAATTCAATACTATAAAGTAATTAATGACAAATATTACTTTTATTAATATTCTTCTCTTTAACATAAAAGCTTAAAAAAATATTTTTGGAAAATAACACAAAAAATTTAAAAAAAATTTACATGGATGTGTGATTGGAGGGATACCTACCCCTGCCCATAAAAACTTAACAATTTTATTTTTATGGTATTAAGGCGTATGTTATCCATTTCTTTTAATTACAATTTTTTTGCAAATAATATTTTATGTCAACGCCCACAAAAGGGAGCCGGGCGAAAAATTGCATTTTATAATCTTCAGGGTCCAAGTTTAACCATTCGCCGACTATAAAAGATGCATTTGCTAAGCAAAAGTATAGGAAAACATAAAAAAAATTTTTTTTCAGAGGTAGGATTAGTTCTTCTAAGGGAAACTTTTTTTCCTTGCTTTGTTTTTTCTTATTTTAACAGCCTATAACCATAAGAGATTCTTCTGCCAAGTTTCATTAATCTAGTGGCACTCAGTAAATTTTTAGAGGCAAAATAAACTAAAAAAAGTAATGTCCGGCTAGATTGGCAAAATACCCCTATGTGAGCTGGGAGGTCAAACACTGGCCAAGTCAAAGTTAAAAATCAAAAAAGTTAAAAGTCATCAAGTTAAAAGTGGAGCCTATAAATTGGCTTATATGTAGAAACTCAACCCTAAGCTTAGGTTGCAAGTTACTACTTTGTAATCCGTTCCTTAAGCCAATATGCCATTAAAATATGGGATACTGCCTCAGCTTAAAACTTAGAAAAAACTCAAAAATCTAAACTTCCTATTAGTTAAAGCAGAAATGGCGAAATATGCAGCAACGTATTTAACTAAGTTTTAAACGCATCCAAATCCCCGGGTCGTAATAGCCTAAATTATTGCGGTTACGATCAACTTGCATCTCCAGGCCGAACATACGAGGAAGAGCGATGACCAAGGACTTATAATTTAATATGCACCACACAATATTATTAACAAAATTTCTAACACTATTAGTGTGTATATTTTTGTTTGCACTAGCGCAATAAAAAACTCATCTTAAAGTCACAATGGTCAACCAAAATTGACCAAAAATATTTCACACTTAGTTTGAATTTCCCAAAAAAAAAACTTTTGTGAAATACTGAGTTCTATTTATTCTGTTACTAGAATTTCTGGTTTAATAAACTGTATTTGTGTGTGTAAAGTGTATTTGTATTTTGTCTTTTAATAAATTGTGTTTGCTAAACTAAATATAAAATTTCTACATTTATATTTGTCTAGTTATTATTTTTACTGTAACACGTATATACGGGTATATGTTTATGTAAGTATACTAATATACATTTATAAACCTTTTAAACTAATAAATTATGTGTAAGACTTTTACGAAATAAAAGTAAATTTTTTTAGCATTAATAATGTTAAATAACATTCATACTCGTTTAAAAGAGATCATAGGAAAAGTTCTTTTCACATCAACACATGAATTAAATAGTTGGGATTAAATAAGAAGTAAATACATACATCGGGTGTAAAAATTATTTTCTGGACTTAACATATTAGTAGTTTACAGCGTCCAGATCATATAATAAATTTCAGATAAAAATTTGACATGAATCGAAACTTAATTTTGCTGATATTTCTAAGGACTTAATAAATTTTAAGTTAGTAACTGCCTATTTCACAGTGTCACACGAATTCTGTCTTTTGCACAACCACATTAAAAAAACAAGTTAGAATGCTATATTCGGTCGCACGGAATCTTATATACCCTTCACCACAGTGATTTTATTTATGCATACAAATTTAGGTATATACTCACACTCTATCAACCCTAAACTTTCTATCATTGCTTGGGGACATTATTTTCTGGACTTAACATTTTAGTAGTTTACAGCGTCCAGATCATATAACAAATTTCAGATAAAAAATAGCATTTGACATGAATCGAAACTTAATTTTGCTGATATTTCGAAGGACAAAATAAATTTTAAGTTAGTAACTGCCTATTTCAGTGTCACACGAATTCTTTCTTTTGCACAACCATATTAAAAACACAAGTTAGAGTGCTATATTCGGTCGTGCCGAATCTTTTATACCCTTCACCACAGTTATTTTATTTATGCATACAAATTTAGTTATATACTCACACACTATCAACCCTAATCTTTCTGTCATTGCTTCGGGATGGGCTCATGTAGCTGCACACATTTCCCACTGAAGTTTCAAGAAAACTATTTTAAAAAGCATTGATTATACTCCCAAATTGAAAGTGAAGCTACCAATCAAAAACCATAGTGCATTCTCTACTAATGGTATCACACCGAAACCACCACCTCGGAACCAATTTTTGTTTATTTGTAGTCGATATTCTGATGTTGTATATGTGTTTAAAGCATCTACCTGAATTGATTTTAAAACAGAGATCTCATCTATTTCAGAATCAAACGCATTTAAAAAAACATGTTACTCTATACATATATGTATGTGTATTCTTAATATGTATTAAAAATATGTCATTATTTTCATAGAAATATAGAAATATTTTTTAATATTTCGAAAATCGTTTGTAAAAAGTTTTGCAAAAATATTTTTTGAAAATTTGTTATAATTTTTTTTTTAATTTTTTTTTAAATATTATTTTGAACATGTTTTTTTAAATTTTTTAAAATATTTTTTAACTATTTTTTTAAAAACTTTTTTGAAAAAATTTTTTTATTGTTCTCGGTCTAATATCTATTTAAAAAAAGCATAGAAAATCATTAGAACCGAAAAAATAAAAACAACCTGAAAAAATTTAAAAAAATATATAGGCGGGCGTGGTTTTTTGCCTGCTGTCTCTGAGTGGTCTGATGTTACTGAATTTCAGTAGCGAAATTTTCGAACAAATTTACAAGACCATTAAAAAGTAAAAGGTTTTGGAGCTGCTATCTTTTTGACCACAACTATTCACACATTTATTACACTTGTTCTTACACTTGCCAAAGTACCTAAATACATACATAAAATGTAGCTAATCATTAATAAAAATGAAGAAGAATAGTTTAAGATTTAAACAAACATTTATCTTAATATGCTCTCACAAATGTTTGCGTACGTTACGACATGAGCGACTACGTGTGTATGTTAGTTTTTCTTTGTTGGTATGTATGTTGGTATTTGTTCTTGTACAAGTAAATGTGTTATATTTAGCTGGGATTTGTTTTCTAAGAAAAAAGGATTTTACACAAATTTATTCACGAACTCAAGGATGTTAAAATATTTGTCACCTGCAATACGTGCACGTTTATATCGCAAGGAATTTTAAACAATTTACACAAGAGAGAATGTTAAAAAAACATAAATCATGGAAAGTGTTACAGAACAATAAAGTTTGTGAATGTATGCAAGCTTAAAGAAAATAAAAATATTTGTAAGTATTTACAGTATAATTTAACATGCATATCTTGTATATAAATATTTAGTTGAAAAGTATATAATAAATTATTCATACGTAAATAAATACATTTTAAATAAAGAAAAGATAGCGAACAATAAAAAAAATATAAATATAATAAATTAGCAATTTGTCGTAGAAAATTAAATTCCTTTTAATATTTTTAACAGAAAACATATAAAAAAAATATTTTAGTAATATATCTTGCGATAATAAAACATAAAATATTTTTAACACAAAAACATAAATATTCTTTTACTAGTTGTGTTCGCCACGTCGTGGGCGTCCTGTACTGATAATATTTTGCTTTGAAAGTATACCACACCAATTGTAAGACTCTTACTTTGATAGTGCTTCAGTTATGCTTTATGTATTTACTTTATATAAAGGTATCCATCCCTGTATAAAATTCTAAAATTTATAAAAATTCTAAAAGGTATTGTAAATCTCTGTAAGGAGTTGTTAAAACAATGTAATTCCACAAAGTAAAAATAAAAATTTTATTCAATTGGCGCCATGTGTTGCGCAATTTTATTTAACATATCCAACTTTAAAAAATAAAACGTGCACAACAGTGTTTAAAATATCCCAGTTTTTCAAGAATCTCACCTTCAAAAAAAAAGGTGCGCAACCGTGTTTAAAATATCCCAGTTTTAAACCGAAAATTTCAGTACCTTTATACCTAAAACTGTTTTTTTTTCTCTGCCTTTTCTTCACTTTCTCCTGGAAATGAGAGTTTTTTTGAAAAAAAGTATCCTTTTTTTGGAATCAGGATGCTAAGCTACCTCCTCACAAAATTTTGTTAAAATCCATCCAGTAGTTTTTACATGATGTAAACGCAAAAGAAAAGCAGACACAGGTACAGACAGACAGACAGACGGAAATGAGTTACTATTTTATTATAAAGGGTGGTTAAATTTTATCACACAAATTACTTAGGAAATTATTGTCATTTCTTTTTATTTTGATAATATTGGTATGGTTCAATTATGGAACAAAATATAGACCAAATAGCCGCCGCGACTTCTGCGGCACACCTCCATCCGATGCTCCAAATTTTCGATGACGCTGAGGCATAATTGAGGTTCTATGCCGTTAATGTGCCGAATTATCTCAACCCTTAGCTCTTATTGCTGGCTGATCGATGTACACCTTTTCTAACAAACAACCCCAAATAAAGAAGTCCAACGGTGTCAAATCATATGATTTTGACATCCCCACCACGTGAGATAACACGGCCATTGAATTTGTAGCGCAAGAGATATGCAATCGAGCAATGCTTTCCATGGTTCAAATTGAGTTAGTCTGAAATTGAGAAATTGCAAATTAAATACCGAAAAAAACTTGATGTTTAAGTGTGGTTCACGTTCAACATCGGCCCTTAAAATTTAACCACCCGATATGTATAGATAGCTTGTCTCTAAACCACAAAATGATAAAAAATTATAACAGACCGACACTTTGTAATTATTCAAATTTTCCCTTTGTTTTATAATGCTGCTGATACACTTCGTCTAGATTTACCAATCTCATTTATTTTCGGATATTTTTTCATAATTTTTGGACCAATTTTCCATTATTCTTTTTAAGGTTATTTTTTTAAAGTGATTTTACGTTTTTGTTTTTGGGTGATTTTTCATAGAATTATTTTGCATGCTGTCGACTTATGCGCTTACATTGTTTTAAATTGACTTTTTAATGTTGAGCTAAAATAAGAATTCAGCTAGTGTCAAAATAAACAAAAACGATTAATATCATTCCCTGTTTTGAGTCCATAAATTTGTGACTAAATACAGAAAATTAAAAATTTATGTCCATATTTATAAAAATAATTTTACTTTATAAAGGTTTTATTAGACCCTTTGGCAATGTTATAATTCTATAATAACTTGTAATAATTTTTTGACATAGTAGTCGAAACTTCTATAATAATATAATAATTTGTAATTTTTTGACATAAAATGTATATAGAATTTATTAAACGAATCTTCGGCTACATTATTGCCGAACAAAGTTAAGAGCTACCACTAAGTTATATTAGGCAAAACCATAAATAAAACACGATTTTATATTATAAATCCATATTTATGTCTGAACAGACACAGTCGGAATAGAAAAAAGATATGGGCAATAAATGAAAATATTTAATAAAATTTTATAAAGAACTACAGAACTACAGAACTACAACTTTTTTGATACATACGAAACTTTATAAAGAAAAAATTTAAATTCTCAGCTTCTCTTGCAACAAACATTTTTAATTGCTTGTATATTTTGCCGAGAGCCTTTGCCCGTTTTTTAAGTAGGTGTTATTGTCAATATAAAAAGATAATTAATGGTTTATGAAAGCAAAATTTCTAGCATTAAAGGAAGTATTAAATTGTTGTTAAAATAATTAACTCCCATATTCACAATGTCGTACATTTAAAACGAAAAAAAAACATACATTTTATTTTTATTTATTATGATGATGAGTTCCTCTATAGACTGCTAGTCTATCAGTCTGGGGGTTACGGGATCAATCCCGTCAAAGATTCTGCGTGTTTTCAGCAGACAAGCTAGAAGCTACAAAAAAAGTCTTTAAAAAATTAATTTTTTCAAAATAATTGTATACTCATGTAAGTTAAAGAACAATTTAGTTACCCCGTCTACAGTAGTCATCATGTTTAACAAGTCAAACTTGATATAAAAAAAATCAGTTAGAATTATTGTTTACTTTTCGAATCGTTACGAATATGTGCATATGGCGCCAGGTGAATTAAATTTACCAAGTGTAATCGATAGCAGGTTATTTTTTGTTCTCCTCTTTTTGCTAATCTCTTTTCAAAAATACATTATTTTATATATGCTAGTCAGGCAAATGCATACCAGGTGGAGGCGATAGCCCAGTAAACTATAAATAAATAAAAGAATAAAACAGCTGATAATATCTCCACAAAAAGCCACGGTAGGTTGGTTATGTGCTTCAATCGAATGCGGAAGTAAGATCCAAAACTTTCAAATGCTGAAAAAGTAAAATGGAATAATGACGAGGATGTGTTTACCCAGAACTGCTTTACGTCTGAAAAAAATCGATAAGGAACTCTAAAGGGTGCAGCAATTTGGGTGTCCATAATAATTTGTTAGAAAAATAGATTTTTTTTTGCCAAAAATACGTTAATATTTTCATATATTTCTTTTCAATTAATTACAATTGATCGTGGAGAATTATATCGGCTAAACGACCGCCAATTTGGTTCTAACAAAAAAAGTTCTTGTACCAAATTTGGTACAATTACATACACCACAAATCTCAACACTGTGAGAAAAATTTTGTTCCATATAATTTTTTAAGTCGCACTTGTTTAACAATAGTGCTTTGACTTAATTTTTTATTTTTATTCATACTCGTGTTGATTTTGCATTAAATTTATGTTATAAAATTTTAATTTTTTTTTTTTAAAGATTAGTTAAACATTGGGAGGTTTTTATGATAAATAGTAATAGATATATTCAGTATTACAAAATTTGAAGCAGAACTATGTGCGGATAAATAACTGAATAAAAAAAAAGCATGACAAGCCCTTGGAGCCTTAAACTATGTTCCAGACATAGCAATAGATTAAATGCAAAGCCAAGAGATATCTAAGAAGTCTTATACTTTTGCTTATCTGTAAAATAACGTCCAGAATTTAGGTCTTTCAAATACATCGTTTAATTTATAGAGCCCAACTTTTAAGACATTTTCGTTATAAATATAGGAGGATGTATTTAGGTTTATAGGTTGTCAGACATACATTTGTACATCTGCATTAAACATTGACCTAAATTCTTTAATTTTACCAATAGTAATAAATAAAATAGTATGCTTCTTCTCTCAAATATACCATGAACTTAGGAGCTTCAAGTTATTTAAAGATTTAAAATTGTTACTAAATAATCTGTTATTTAAATGAATTAAATTCTAATAAAGACTTTATTATCATTTTACACCAATATTAAACGAAAGTAATACTTTCTTGTCTTGTTTAATGTCGAAGAAAACATAATGAAATGCTTTTTATTTCAATATTATTTGTTTAAAATTTAACCAGAAAATTAATTTATATAAAAACGTTTTTTTTTAATTTATCACACTTTGACTTTTAGTAGCCACTTAAATAAAATTAATTTAAAGGTGCGTTGGTGTTGTTTATGGCCTTCAGTGTTAAAGATGCCCATTTTATTTTATTAAATTTAGTCATTTTTATTTTATTTTTCTGCTTTCATGTGCTAAGTGATGAGCTTTTAGTGTCACATTAATTTATCACACCACTTGCATTTTATGAAATACGGAATGAAGATTTTTTTGTTTTGTACGCAAAGATTTAAAGTGGATTAAAAATAAACACAAACACACACGTGGTTTTCTAAAAATATTCTGCACATATTACGTAGATACATACAAAATAGATAAGTGTTGCTCGTGTGGTATGACAAGAAATAATTGGCACAATAATATTATTTTTGCACATATTTTAGTCTAGTCAGAGATACCGAAAGTGTACTGAGGATGTGGAAACAATACTTTTCCACGCTGTTGGTATCAGATGATAGTAGCGACGAAGATACCCCTGAACCAATCATTGACGATGGTGTTGAATGTACACCACCTGGCCAAGATGAGATCGACAAAGCAATATCCTGGCTGAAGAACAACAAAGCTGCAGGTGCCGATGGTCTGCCCGCAGAACTGTTTAAAGCCGGAGGCGACGAGTTGGTAAGGAGTATGCACCGACTTGTCAGAACCATTTGGCTAGAAGAATGCATGCCCGATGACTGGAACCTCAGTGTGCTGTGTCCTGTGCATAAGAAAAGAGACAAAACCGTTTGCGCCAACTATAGAGGTATAAGTCTCCTTCCTATTGCATACAAAATTCTGTCGAGCGTACTATGTGAACGATTAAAAACTAAAGTCAGCGAAATAACAGGACCCTACCAATGTGGCTTTAAGCCTGGTAAATCGACCACCGACCAAATATTCACATTACGACAGATCCTGGAAAAGACTCAAGAGAGGCAGATCAACACCTATCACCTTTTCGTTGGCTACAAAGCTGCTTTTGAGAGCCCGATACGAGCAAAGGTAATTCAAGCCATGTCTGAGTTTGGTATACCTGCAAAGCTAATACGCTAATGCAGAATGAGGCTAACTGAAAAGACCTCTCCGAGACGTTTAATACCAAACGAGGTTTTAGACAAGGTGATAGTTTATCCTGTGATCTATTCAAAATTTGTTGGAAAAATTATTGCGTGATGCTGCAGTTAATAGAGCAGGCACAATTTATAACAAAAAGCATATGCTACTCGCTTATGCCGATGACATTGACATCATAGGGCGGACTGTGCGAGAGGTAACTGCAACATCCTGTATCGAAAATGAGTCGAGGAAAATGGGTCTGGTAGTAAACGAAGATAAGACAAAGTTTATGGTATCAACGAACAACGAAACAACAAGACTGGGTCAATATGTGAACGTTGGTGACTATAACTTCGAGGTAGTGAACAACTTTATCTACCTCGGAACCGACATAAAGCAAACAAATAACATCAGTTTGGAAATAAAAAGAAGAACTATTCTTGCTAATAGCTGCTATTTCGGGCTAAGCAAGCAATTTAGTAACAAAGCCCTCTCTCGACGAACTAAAATTACACTCTATAGAACACTTATATTACCCGTGCTACTATATGGCGCTGAAGCGTGAATTCTTACGCAATCAGATGAGGCTGTTCTAGGGGTGTTTGAGAGAAAGATTCTTCGCAAAATATATGGACCTACTTGCGTCGACGAAGAGTATCGCCATCGAATGAATCACGAGCTGTATGAGTTGTAGGAAGATATAAACATAGTTAAGCGCATCAAAGTACAACGGTTGCGCTGGCTGCGGCATATTATACGTATGGATGAGAATGCTCCAGCAAGAAAATCATTCGAATTTGATTCCGAAGGAAAACGTAGAAGGGGAAGACGCAAACTCCGGTGGAAGGATCAAGCTGAGGATGGTCTCGCAAAACTTGGTGCTAGAAACTGGAGGCGAAGGGCATTAGATCGACGTGCATGGAAAGCTATTCTCAATCAGGCTACTGACCAAAACGGTTGCTTATAGCCATCTAAGTAAGTAAGTAAGTAAGCATATATTTTATACAAAAAATAAAATTATTTTATACAAAATTAAAATTGTTAAAACATTGCGGTCAGATTTGTAAAAATATAACGTTTGCCATTTGCTAACTGACTTCCAAATAGGTGAAGGTTTGTGAAGTAGTTTCAGAGTAGGCTGAGGTAAGTCAGTCTCGTCGAAGTACTTGCTACGGATTCACAAACCGTAAGTGATAACAGAAATTATTTTTGCCTTTCTTGGGTTAACGAAATATATGTGGCTTTATTTACTTCTGTTTTAATGAGAAAAATAAAACTACGATAATCGGCTTTTAATAAAAAAGATTTAAGCGAGATCGAGTGACTTATCAAATAGCAGGTTCAGGTGTACTGGATCGATGGTGCGCAGGTTCGAGCGATCAGCAGCCTCGGGTAATACTAGGCAATACTGGATCGATTCACTGGTTCGGGTGTCTAATGCGCAAGTTCGAGTGAGCAGTAGGTTCGGGAAACTAAACTAGTTTGGGTGCGTCGCACTACTTAACCTAAGTAAGTGAATATGCTTACAGCTAGACTCTACAATACTACAAGTGCTAGGGAATAATCAGCCAAAGCCGCTGTGGGAACAGTAAAATGAAGTTGCTGTGGGAACAGTCAACCAGTGTGACAAGGTCTACAAATATTTTGCAGTTAAATCTGGTTTAAAATAAGGCTAAAAAATGCCACAATTTTTAATAAATTTCTTTCTTTCATTTGATTAAAAGAGAACTAATTCAAAGACAATAAGTGGTAAAAAAGGGTGCTAAAAAGCTGGACAAAAGATATGTTGCTTTATTTATCAATAAGTCTTAAACTAAAAGGTTTTCAGGATTATAAAAACTTTTGTGTTATTAAAGAACGAATATTTTGTTCTTTTTTTTAACCCAAAAGGGTGTTGTAGTTTTTTTAACGGTTCAATTCTAAGATTACCCGAAAACTGTAGTTTGAGTAGTTCTCATTTATTCCTGATGGATTTTATTTCCATATACTCATCATCATGTGATAGAATATTTTTTATTATTTCCTCATTTTTATGTTCTAATTTTGATAACTAAACCCTAAAAAGTACGCAAAGCTGTTCGATAGTAATTAATAAACAGTTGAATGAACAAGCTCATCTAATGGGTGTGCTGACCTTATCATGAGGAAGTGGTAACATGCCTAATCATACTATAATATTAGTGAGCAAACCTCTGTTCGTATCATAAACGCAATGAGTAGACTGAGTAAAACGAACTTTCTATACTAGTGAGCGCTCTGTTTACCGACTAATATTCAAAACACTTAGTGTGTGTTGTTTAGCAGATGTATAGAACTTTTGGGTAGGACATTTAGTGCATTTTGTTTGTTTTTTTTCGTGTATTAAGAACCCTAAAGAGCACCGATTTAAAATTTTTAAAAATTGCGTATCACTACAGCTCCCACTAATAAAGAGTAATAAAAAAATAAACTTAAAATTTAAAGTATGACATAATTTGACCTTTATTAGCCTATCTTTTGCACCGTTAAAGACAAAACCTTGAAAGTTTGACAGAATCTCGATTACGATTACTTTATAATAAAGAGGATAAATATTCAAAATTATAAATTAAAGGGTGCTCCAATAGTTAACTAAATTTGATTTATATGCCCATACTTTTGAATAGTTCTACACAGACCGTTAAATTTTCAAAGAACCTGTATTACTAATTCCGCTATAACCAAAAGTATAAAATTTTAATTTGAAAATAAAAGGGTGTCCCAATAGTTAATGTAATTTTATGTATGTGGCCAAACTTTTGAACCTTTATAGACAGACAGCTGAAATTTACAAGGAACCTGTATTACTAAGTCCGCTATAACAGGTATATAATTTGAATTTAGAAATTAATTGATGTAATTTGACCTATATGGTCGTATCTTCTGAACCATTATAGATAAAGCCTTGAAAATATTCAAATTTATTAATTAAAGGGTGCTCCAATATTTCATTTAATATGAAGTATATGGCCTTTGTATGTATAAATACCGTTGAAATTTACAAAGAACCTGTATTGCTAAGTCCCCAATAATTATGGACAGATAGTCCGCTATAACAAGTATACAATTTGAATTTAGAAATTAAAGGGTGTCCCCATAAATGGTGTAATTTGACCAACCTACAAATATGGCCCTATCTTTTGAACCGTTATAGACAAACACTTGAAAATTAGACAGAATTTCCACTACTTTGTCTGGTATACTAGCTAATATAAATATTTAGATTTGTAAATTAAAGGGTGTCCCAATAGTTCTGTAATTTGCTGTATATGACTAAACCTTTGAACCGTTACAGGTATACAATTCAAATTTACAAAAAAATTTTGTGGCCAAGTTCTCTATAACAATAGGTCTTTAATTTAAAATTATAAATTAAAGGGTGTCCCAATAGGTGATGTTATTTGATTTATGTTGCCCTATCTTTGAAACTGTTATAGGTAGAGACTTGATATTTACACAGAGCGTGTATTATTATGTCCGCTATAAGAATTAAAAAATGGAAAAGAAAGGGTGTCCATATAGTTAATGGAATTTGATGTATGCCTTATCATTTGAGCCGTTTTAGATAGACAACTGAATTTTATACATAATGTGTACTAAATGGTCGCCATTACAGCTATAAAAATATAAAATTAAATAGTGTCCCCATAAATGACGGATGTTGGTAAAATAGCTTAACTTTTGAACAGTTATAAGGTGATGCTTTCACATAGTCTTTACTTCTTTTCCTGCTAATTTTGGCGCATTTTTTTTATATTTTATTTGTTTTCTTTATAGTTCTTACAGATTACTTCTTACATTTTTAATTTAGAACAGGTACCCAACTATCTGTTTTGAAGTCGGTTTTTTTTCAAGAATTATCTGAATAAGCCTAGCACTCTGTTCTAAAATTTGACATTTAAAATGTGGTGTCTGTCTTGCGATTAAGGAGAATTTTACGATTTTATTGCTTTTAAATATACCACATTTTTTTTTAAATTTCTCCACAATAAATTCCACATGAAAAAATGTCTATTTGGTTTACTTCACAGCTTGGATAAAGTGCCTGTTGTCTGCCAACCTTTGTAACTTATAATTATTTTAACAAAAAGCAAATAAGAATTATACCCATATTACTTGTTGCTTGTATGCACTGTTGCCAATTTGGAGATTTTGCAGCTAAATCTAGCGTTTTTGCAATGCCAATATTGGGAAAAGTGGTCTCTTAGCGGTTGCGGGAAATCTAGCGATTTTTAAATTGATTTTAAGATACAATTTTTGTCAAATATCCAATGCAATTGAACAAAGTAATCTTGCTAGGGGGAAGAAAAATCTTTTTTCGTACAGAATGACAGTTAAAAATTATATTTCTGACCTTGTGGTTCTTACATCTTTCATGCGAGAACCACGACTTCTCAGCAATAGTACGTTTAGTGCCGTTTTTAAAGTTAAAATAAGATATAAGTGCTAAATAACTAGCTCTGGGTTAAAATTGTATTCACAATAAATCGATTTATCTACGTTGACTATGTGGTATGTGACATGGTATTTTTTTTTTTAATATTTACAAATTGTATCGAATATCGTAAGTAACAGCACAAAAATAATCTTGTTTTTTCATAAATATATGGGACGAATAACTACACCAGTATGAGATGTAAACAAAACAACAACTTTATCTGGATGTGCTCCGTTAGGCAAGTAGGTGTTCTTGTCTCTTAGTTTGCGGGTTGAATTTGTGCCACTTCAGCAAGAGGTAGCTAACACCTTTTGCACGTATAAACTTAAGTTACACTTTTAAATTTAATTGCAACTGTATTTAACAAAAACGCCTGAGGGCAGTAGGTTCTGAAAATCTTTGTGAGTATTTTCGACATTCCAAGTTCTGTTTGCTTACATAACCATTTAGAATCGGCTTTATTAATAAACGTTGAAAATGGAACTATATTAAAAATGAACTAAGTTTTCTAAAAATTGTTGTTTAAGAAAGGTTTAATTGTCAGAAACGAATAAATTTAATTTACTTTAATTTTTAATTAATTTCCCTTAGTCATTATAAATTACAATCGAATTCTAGCGTTTTTCAGTACAACTTTGGTGGGAAAGAAAAAGTTGGCAACAGTGCTTGTATGCTTTTTACGTTATGGTTGTGTTTACACGTCTGTTGTATTTATTTGTTTTTTACTTCCAAATACCAAAAATAATATTATTTAATTAGCATACGAAATTCACTTTTTTTAAAGATGTTATCCGCTTTTAATGACTATCAAAAACAAAATATTTAAATTTCAACACTAGTCCAGTGCATTGGAAGTTTCTACGCTGGAAATAAAAAATTCACGGAATTATCAAACTGCTATCGTTGTAATACAATTTTTATTTTATTAGAGTTTATATATTTGGGATCTGCTTTAAACAAACGTACCACTAGAAGTGGCAACACTTACTAATATCGAGTGACGAATAATCGGCGACGACTTTAACGAAAATAGACAGACAGTAGACAGTTTTAATTAAAGAACAATCTCAGTAAAGACATTCAAGAAGAAAGACGTGTGTTAACCATTTTTTTAAAGTTTTATTTAAATAAATCACTTATGTACATAATTCTTAATTTTATATAGTTTATTTGACCTTTTTGTTAATATTAATTTAACTATTTTATTTAAGCTTTAGGTCTTTAAATAATTTTAATTTTTATTTTTTCGATATTTCGCTACTCCTTTGTGTAGCACAACGAAAAATAAACTTAAAACTAGAATAGCAGGACATAAATCAGACCAAAAATATAGGAATATTAATTCGCAAAAAACAGCATTATCTTCTCATTGTGCTGAATTAAATCACTATCCCAATTTTGATAATGTTTCAGTACTAAATTCAGAAAACAATTATAAACGTCGTTACATATTAGAAATGTTACAAATTATTAATACACCAAACACACAGAGAATTAATTTTAAGGCAGACACAGATAATGTAGCTCAAATTTACAGACATTTAGTAAATAAGAAATAATTTAATTATTGTTTGTACTTGTTTAAAATTTTTTTAATAATTTTATGACAAAAATTTTTTTGAAATATGTTACTTTGAAGAAAATTTTTTCAATACTTAATTGTAATTTTCATAACGTTAATTTGTTAATTTTTTTCCTGATGATGCTACACAAAGGAGTAGCGAAATATCGAAAAAATAAAAATTAAAATTATTTAAAGACCTAAAGCTTAAATAAAATAGTTAAATTAATATTAACAAAAAGGTCAAATAAACTATATAAAATAAAATAAAAAGTGAGCACGTAACTTTAATCAAAAGAAATAAAGGATGAATTACAAGCTTTTAAAGAAGAATCAACATATAAGAAGAATCATAAACCGGTACAAGACCATAAGGGACAAAATTATAAAAACAAAATCGACAATCACATTCCTGATTCGTTGCAGAAATGCAGGCTTAATTCCAAAATTTATCAGCAATACTACCAAGAGTGTTTCGAGAATTTTTGAAGAAAAGCAATCACCAGCGTTTCAACTAAGTATTTTTAAGTATACACATGATTTACATAACAAAGTTTTGAAAATAACATTAAAGGAGAAACATAATTTACTGAAACATTTTCAAATTGAGATAGTGAATATAAAAAGAAAATTAGGGGAATTTTTAACATTAGAAGAGATGGAAGAATTTTTACAATTTGAAGATAGAACAGCGGCTTCATTAAAAGAAAAGGTAAGACAGATTCATAAAAAGAAGTTTAATTGTCTTAATAATATACAAAAGAAAGAACTAGGTTTTAAGTTACACGAAAAATGGTTTGTTAACAAGACTAACAAAGATATTCCGGCAGATGTACAGTGGGTTTTTTCACTAGGTCAAAAGCACGCACTACCCGTTAAAAAAGAAAGTTTTCCCACATTAAGAATGATAGCAGATGGTGAAGATTTTATACAGACTTTACAAACTAAAGAAGAACAAGAAATAGCAAGGACAAAGTTAACCACAGTAGTTGATAACCATTTAAACAAAATGAGACTAACTAGTAGAGATAAATATATGTTAGATAAGGTAAAAGAAGCTGAAAAATTTTTGAAAAGGAACAAAGATATACTTATATTAAAAGCAGATAAAGGTAACGCTTCTGTAGCAATAAGTAAACAGGATTATAGTATACGTATTAATAATATTTTAGAAGATAGAACAAATTATCAAATATTAAATAGAGATCCCACTAACAAATTACAAAATATCAATAACGGTTTTGTTGAAGAACTCTTCAAATTAAAAATTATTTCAACTTTAGACAAAAATAAATTGAAAACAAATGTATCTAATGCACCTAGATTGTATGGACTACCAAAAATTCATAAAGAAGGATTTCCTTTAAGACCTATTTGCTCATGTGTCAATACTCCTTCTTACGAATTATGTAAATATATTACAAACATTTTAAAAAAGATAACGGAGCATTCAAAATATAACATAAAAAACTCTCTAGAATTTAAAGATAAAATAGTAAATCAAAAAATAAAAGATGACGAAAGGTTGATATCGTTAGATGTAGTTTCATTATTTCCTAGTATACCTGTTGATTTAGCAATTAGTACTATTGAAGAAAAGTGGGATATCATAGAAAGACACACAAGTATAGAAAAAAGTTTGTTTTTACGTATCTTAAAATTTTGTATTGAAGATAACAGATATTTTAAATACGATAATAAAATTTATAAACAAGAGAAAGGACTACCTATGGGATCTCCTGCTTCCCCAATTGTAGCAGATATTGTTATGGAGAAATTACTAGACACAAGTATTGAAAAGTTAAGTATTAAACCAATAATATTGACTAAATATGTAGATGATTTATTTTGTATAATATCCGATAGGGCAATTGACAATTTACTAACGACATTTAATAAATTTAATCCTAACATTAAATTTACAGTTGAGATAGAGTCTGATTTTAGACTTCCGTATTTAGATACATTACTCATAAGGAGAGGCAATGACATATTAATAGATTGGTATCAAAAACCAACGTCTTCCGGAAGAATTATTAATTATTATTCGAAACATTGTAAACGAATAATAGTTAACGCAGCTAAAAATTTAATAGACAGGGTTCTGACAATTAGTAATAAAGAATTCCATAAAAATAATAAGGAAAAAATAAGAAATATTTTAAATGATAATAATTTTCCAAAACAATTAACAAATAGATTAATAAATCAATATGGGAGAAGAAGTAATCAAAATACAAGAGATATTACAGAACAAAAAATTTATAAATCTTTAATATATGTACCAGAAATATCTGAACGTTTAGAAAAATCTAAAATCTTTGATAATACTAAATATAAAATGGCTTTTAAGACTCAAAATACTTTAAACAAATTATTTAGTAAAACTAAAGATAGAATCCAAAAATTAGAATTGTCAAATATAGTATATAAAATACCTTGTAACGGAAATGAAAATGAAAATTGTAATAAAGTATATGTAGGCACAACGAAAAATAAACTTAAAACTAGAATAGCAGGACATAAATCAGACCAAAAATATAGGAATATTAATTCGCAAAAAACAGCATTATCTTCTCATTGTGCTGAATTAAATCACTATCCCAATTTTGATAATGTTTCAGTACTAAATTCAGAAAACAATTATAAACGTCGTTACATATTAGAAATGTTACAAATTATTAATACACCAAACACACAGAGAATTAATTTTAAGGCAGACACAGATAATGTAGCTCAAATTTACAGACATTTAGTAAATAAGAAATAATTTAATTATTGTTTGTACTTGTTTAAAATTTTTTTTAATAATTTTATGACAAAAATTTTTTTTTGAAATATGTTACTTTGAAGAAAATTTTTTCAATACTTAATTGTAATTTTCATAACGTTAATTTGTTAATTTTTTCCTGATGATGCTACACAAAGGAGTAGCGAAATATCGAAAAAATAAAAATTAAAATTATTTAAAGACCTAAAGCTTAAATAAAATAGTTAAATTAACATAATTCTTAATATTATGCGTGTTTTATTTTAATATCCTACATATATTATTTCTAGCTACACTCAATATATAGTATAAGCTAGATTTTGTATAAATATTTATTGCAAATATACGAGTACATTGATTTTACAGAGTTAATTCAAGTAATATAAGTATGTATATGTTATATATTATTGTTAACTACTACATTGGTTACATATTGTAATTGTCTAATTCCACAAACTTTACGTACTTTCATTATTTGACCCTCATATATACTCCAGCTAAAAGCGAACACTTCGGTGTCGCCAATGGTAGTCCAATTATTACCAAATACACAAACTTCAAAGTTGGTATATTTCAATATAGTGTTCATGTCAGGAGGTGGACAAAATAATTGAAAATTAGAAATCTCTTTTTATCTAATTCTTGAATAAAAATAATAAATCAAGCCTGGCTTCATTCTGATAATCTTCTCCGTTCGAACTCTTCTATGTCTATTTCGTCATTTTTGATTTGATGGCATTGACTGAGGAGACGCAACCTCACTTTCAGTCTCTCTAGAACTCATATATGGCTTTTAATATTCCAGATGATTATTATTTTATAGTGAATATCGTCCATTCTTTTCTCAAGTAAAATATTCAGCAACTATAATAAGAAAAAGTAATCTAATTTTTCGAATCGAACTAAGTGAACTACCCCTTCCTTATTATGCCCAAATTTTATACAGCTCTTCATGTCCATAAACTAAAGGCAAATACTGAATTTCATTTTGACATATCATACGGTATGACCTGTATAGCGTTTACAAAATTTGGGAGTAAGTAAACTACCCCTTGCCCGATTATGCCCAAAATTTTAACAGCTCTTCATCTACATAGACCAAAGGCATACTTAATTTCGTTTTAATATGTTATTCGGTATGACCTGCAGACCGTTCACAAAATTCCCGCTTATGCCCAAAAACTATACAGCTCTTCATCTCCATATACCAAAGGCACATACAAAATTTTATTTTGATATGTCAAACGGTATGACCTGTACAAACCTCACAAAAATATTGCCATACACACCCACCTATAGATGTTATCGCGAAAATAGTCAAAATGGATTCAGGACACCTCAAAGCGTATAAATCCGTCGAAGTCGCGACCTCGATTTTTTTCATGATTTTTACAAAAGAATTTATTTTGTCAATGATTTTTATGGAAAAAATTGTTTATGTTATTTGTTGGTTAAACTTAAAACGTGTTGCTTAAAAAACGTAAATCAAACACAACTAATTTTCTATACCTTTTTCCGTTATTTTTTTATTTTTTTTACAGATTGTAAAGCAATTTCTTGATAGCTAAATTCTTCTTTTACATTCTTCGTATCTTTTTAATACAGCTAACAGTTTAAGTTTAAAAAAACTGAACATATCACTGTAACAAATTGTTTTTGCTGCAAAATATTTGGAAAATATTTGGAAGGTTTTTTTATTAGCATGACTGTATTTGGGATCCACAAGAAACAAAGGAAATAAAATGCATTCGCAACGTGTCAGAGCTTAGTGCGGATTTGGGCGATGCTTCTTTTTATTAAAACTTCTTTAAACTAACGACAACACTTTTATGTTATGCATTTAAAAAATAACAAAATTTGTTAAATTATTTTTTTATCAAGACTTTAAGAAGAAAGGTTATTCTAATAAAAAAATATTTAATACACTAATATTGAAATATTTAAAAGCCATTGGCTTGAGAAGAAAAGGAATAAATGTACAAAATTTCCATGGCAAATATTGCTACATATTTAAATATATTTTAATTATGTATTTTTATTCGCAATTTGTCAGGTGGCCACAATGACCAACTTCATGTAAATATAAACACATATGTAAATGCTTTTGACCGACAAACAATTTTCAAGCAAATAATATAACATTTTGCGCCAATTGTGCTCAAGAGAAAAAGTTTTGTGAGTAAATACATAGTGAGCAACTAGTCGCTAAACTTTAATGAAAACTAAAAAGAATAATTCTTGCAAAAAAAACCGACTTCA
The DNA here is from genome assembly GCA_949628195.1 of Phasia obesa. Classification (NCBI taxonomy): domain Eukaryota; kingdom Metazoa; phylum Arthropoda; class Insecta; order Diptera; family Tachinidae; genus Phasia; species Phasia obesa. The sequence goes on along the minus strand of CATIVE010000186.1, from coordinate 10,806 downwards.
AAACAATTAGAAGGGCACCAATTCTAAACTAAAAATGTAAGAAGTAATCTGTAAGAATTAGATTAAAACCAAATAAAAGATACGCCAAAATTAGAGGGAAAAAAGTAAAGACTATGTGAATGTTAAGCCTCTCCCTATTACTGTTTAAAAGTTAAGCTATTTACACCAGCATCCGTCTTTTATAGGGACACCATTCAAGCCTCTGTCTACAACGGTTTCAAAGATAGGGTCACATAGATCAAATAACATCACCTATTCGGATACCCTTTAATTTACAATTTTAAATTAAAGACCTGTTGTTATAGAGTCCTTGGCCACAAAGATGCTTTATAAATTTCAACTGTCTATAACGGTTCAAAAGTTTGGCCATATATATAAAATTACACGAACTATTGGGACACTATTTAATTTATAATTCCAAATATTGATATTATACCAGAGAAAGTAGTAGACATTTTGCCTAATTTTTAAAGTGTTTGTCTTTAACGATTCAAAAGATAGGGCCATATACGTCACATTACATAATTTATGGGAACACCCTTTAATTTCTAAACTCAAATTGTATACTTGCTATAGTGGACTTTGCAATACAGGTTCCTTGTAAATTTCAGCAGTTCAAAAGTTTGGCCACATACATAGAATTACATTAACTATTGGGACACCCTTTTATTTCCAAATACAAATTTTATACTTTTTGTTATAGCTGACTTAGCAATACAGGTTCTTTGTAAATTTCAGCGGTCTGTGTACATCTGTTCAAAAGTGTGGCCATATACATCAAATTAAATGAACTATTGGGACACCCTTTAATTTATAATTTTGAATGTCTATACTGTTTATTTTAACGGTCATAGTAATCGACATTCTCTCAAATTTTCAAGGTTTTGTCTATAACGGTTCAAAAGATAGGCCCAAATAGGTCAAATTACGTCACCTATGGGGATACCCTTTAAATTTTAAATTAATTTTTTTATTAACTTCTGTTGTTGGGATCTATAGCGACACGCAGTTTTTTAAAATTTTAATTTGGTGCCTTTTACGGTTCTTAATACACGTAAAAAACTTGTATGTTGTATGGGGACGCCCTTTAATTTTTAATATAATCAACTGTTTTTAAAACGGGACCAACCTGAAAGCATAACCTTTCAAATAAAGAAAAAGATTTTAAAATCGGTTCAGAAATGGCTCAGTTCTGCGGTTACATACATAAAAAAGCAACATTTAGACGAATTGATAACCTCCTTCTTTTTTGAAGTCGGTTAAAAAGGGGAATCAATATTTCCCCCGATTATTTTTAATTAAGTTCCATATAAATATATGTACGTATGTATAAATAAGATTTTTTAATAGTCATATAGAAATTGATATTTCAAGAAACAAATTAAATAAATTTTTCAATGCCATGGTTACCATGTTGTAAATTGATTCGTCTTGGCCTTACTGTTTTTTTAGTATGGTAAATTTTTACTCAGTACTTATTTAAATTAGTCACAACACTTTCAATTAAACACGATTAGCCAAAAGTTGTTTTTGATATAGCTAAGTTATGTTTTTAAAATTGTTTGTTATTTCACAAAAGTTTTTTATTTACTTTAGATAAATTATTTGTTGTTGTAATTATTCTAAGTCTTCTTAATATTTTACAGATTATCTTAATAGATGTAAACTGCCTTGAGTCAAAGTGAGGGTTGAAGTGTATTCTAGAATTCCTTTTACAACGAGAATTCCTTACATGCATGTATGTTTGCCCATGTTCATTTTTAGGTGTATTTATGATGCAAAAGTAAGGAATAGTATTTGCACTTCATAAGAAATATTGGGTCTCATGCATAAAACGTGAGCTTGAGCTCGGACTCGATTTTTTGAGTAAAAGGTGCTTGTCGTATGCATAATAAAATTTGAAGTATTTGCTTTTACTCACAGCTCACGTTTGATCTCGTCGTGCTCAGTTTGAACTAAGTGAGATGAGCTTGAGCTCATTTTCATATGCATAAAAACAAGCTTTTGTTTTTTTTCGTTTAGTTCTTGCGCAAATTTTATTGTGCCTGCCTTATAATTGACTCACGTACACTAAAAAGGAATCATGGCTGAATATTTTGTGCCACAAAGAAATACGAAATGTTATCAACAGCGTAAAACAAATTTAGCAAGTGAGGATAAAAAATTATACAGGTTTGTATTCTTAATTATTAATTTTTTTTATATAATTAATAATAAAATGATAAATACATAGGTTTGATGATAGTGATTGATTGTACTCATATAAAAATTAAAAAAACCAACAAATCAAAGCGATGAGTATATTTGTAGAAAAGGTTTCCTCTCTATAAATGTGCAGGCAACTTGTGATGGAAAAGAACTTTTTAGAAGCGTTGAGATATCCTAGCCTGGTTCAGTTCATTACTCACGTATCTTACGAAACAGCGAGGTCTGTAGAATAATGCAAAATGCAACGAACGATGCATTACTTCTCGGGGATGAGGGCTATGGAATATGCCCATGGCTATTCCGAAACCCAACAACTGACATAGAAAAGACATTCAACAAAGTGTTTACAAGAGAACGTGTCATTATAGAACGGTGTTTTGGGCAATTGAAGCAAAGATTTTTGATACTTCAATACAAAATTCGGGTATCGACAGAGTTATCGCCCCACGTAATAGCCAGTTGTTTCATTTTGCATAACATAGCTAAATTTTTAAAAGACAATTATATCCTTATCAATGACGATTACAACAATACTGATATATGGCAACTAGGAAACGATATCGAACAACGAACAGCAATAAATTCTGATTCTACTTCACTTTCACTTTACGGCATGTCTGCACTTCAATAATAATTAGACGTTTGATCTCGCTTTGCTCAGGTAATTGCAATTGGTTTGAACTCATTTTTATGCATACAAAATTAAGCAAAAGCTGTTGCTGTTTGATTGAACTCGACTTACGAGCAATTGCTCACCTGCCTGAACTCAGCGCTTTTACTCGTTTTTATGCATGAGGCCCATTATCTTTAAAATCTCTTACTTACCTTTTTCGCATAAAGTCAAAATCGAAATTGAGGAAAACTTTAAAATATTTCATATCTCTTTTCTTTTTGAAAAATATTTCAATAATTATTTTTAACTTATTATTTTTAACTTATTAACATTATAATTTTAATGTATAAATACATTTTTTAACAAAAATTAAATTTCATTTTGTTGACATTTGTTTACATTTTTTAACACGGTGTTTTTTACACGGTTTTGATTTAATACGGTTTAAAAATATATTTTTTACACGATTTTATTTCATTTTGCACGATTCAAAAGCATTTGGGCTTAGATTTTATTTGTTAAATTTAAGTTTTGCAAAATATTTTTATATCAAAAATTTAAAGGAATTCCCTTTTTGTGCATACAAGCATTTTTACTTGTTAGAGCAATTGAAATGTGTTAATATTTTGTGAGCTATCAATGCATCTCTACAAGAAGACGACGAAAACTACAAATAAAAAACTACAACGTAAAGCCATTCGTTTAGAAAACAAAATTGAAATTTTAGATCGCCTTCGAAATAGAGAAGGCTCAACATTTCTTAGCAAAATGTTCGGTTTATACGAAGTCACAGTAAGAACTATAAAAAAATTAAAATTCAATTAGACAATCGTTGATTTCTGGAACGAAACTATCTGTTGTTAAGTCTTCATACACTAAAGATGCAAATTAACGGTGTAAATACACATTACCTATATGATTTAATAAAATAAACATGATTTCTTGTATTTAAAAAAATTCTCGTTTACCACTCATTTTAATAGGTTTTAGAGATAAGGCACCAATCACCTATTTTTGTATATGATCCATGTCTTTTTTTACACGGTTTTTTTTACATGGATTTTTCTGGAACCAATCTACCGCGTAAAAACAGAATTAGGTGTATTGTATTTTTTTGGCTTTTAGGGGGAATGAAAATGTTCGATAGAGAATAATTAATAATTAAAATTAGTATTCGGTATAACGTCTTTCGCAAATATGTACATAAATATATTAGCAAAAAATACAAAATCCTTGTTCTTAATTAAAAACAACAGAATTATTTAATTTTAACATCTAAAATTGATTGTAAAAAATATATTTTTTTTCTCTATTCTATACAACTATGTGTAGTTTAGGTGCTGTAGGGAAATTTTTTTAAAATTATACAAATTTTTCTGCCAATACATTCTTAGACTTAAGTTTTTTGACAAAAGATTTAGGTTATGTGTTATCTGTGGTATTACCAAAAAGTTATGAACTCAATTCATAACATTTATGTTCAAACTTTTTTCTGTGCACATTGAAATTTTTCTGATACAGACAAGTTTTTTTGTTTGAATTTTTTTCTATAATTTCGGTACACTTTTTTGTCTGATTCAGAAAAAAAATTTTGTTTGAAAAACTTTTTGTTTGAAAATTTTTTTCTAATGTCAATAAATTTGTTTTACCAAATATCATAATTATTTGTTTGAAAAATCGTGAATTACTTTCAATAAATTAATTTAAAATTTAGTTTTCTGAATTTACAAATACATTTATAGGACCATATTCAAACAAACAATGTTCTTTCTGATTATGCAATTTAATTGTTTCAAATGGAATAATAATTTTTTCAGAGTACGAAAAATTATAAATTTGACTAAAGTATAGTGTTGAATATAATCACAAAAAAATATATAAATTTTTTAATTTTTTCTGGTTCGAATTTTTGGATTTACCGTTATCTAATATTATTTGTGGGGTTTTGTTCTTGCGATTTCTTATTACTGGACTGTAATGCAAAGTGCTGAGAATATTCACAGACTAATTTTTTTTTTTATTTTTTTTTTTTTGAGTGTATGTAAGGAGGGTATCAGCCTCAGTGAAACAAAAATTAAAATACAGCTATGGCTTTAGTTGCCAATAACTGGTATATTTACGTATAGTTCCTACTAAAGTGATTTGCATTTCTAGTCACTTTTGTCGCAATTGATATGATGTTAAAAATAAATTTTCTGCAGCCACATTATCACCTTTTACCCCAACTATCACAGTTAGAACTACAGGCATACCTTGGGGGAATTAACACAGATAAGTTTTTATATTTCCATTCCCTTACAAATTTCCAACTAATTAAATCAAGAAATACCTTTTTCATGTACAAAAACTGTTTTATTCACAATACATCAATCCTAGAGTTAAAATCATTTTGTATTAATGCAAAATTAGACCTATTATAATATAGAGTTGCCAAATATGGTTTAAGATTTCTCCATCATACATGGATAAAATTAGAGTTTTTGCAGTTGAAAGTGTCTAAGGTCATGCACATCGCTGTACATAATCACAAAAAGTGATTATGTAAAATATATATCAAATCAAAAATTATATAGTACTGCAAAAATAGGTGGAATAGATAATTTAATTATTTACATAATTTTTTCTTAGAATCACACAAACTTTTCAATCTTTCGTTATTTGACCTATATACTGCAACCATAGCTGCCAGATTTTTTTTATAGGTAATATCGTCATATTTTTGAGAAAAAATCGTCATTATCGTCAAAGTAGCTTAACGAAATCGTCATAAAAATATCAAATTAAAAACAGCTTTTAGTTATATTAATAAAACATATTTTATTCAAGGCAAAATATAAGAAAACAAACTGTTAAATCAACAAATATTCTCAATAAACCAAATTCTTATGAATACAGAGATGAAAAACTTCACAATAAAATTACATGTAAATAGAACGCATGTTTTAAAATAATTTTAAATATGTATACTAGTACGTGCAAGGTGTATGGAAAAATAAAAAAAAAATCAAATCAATAAAATCCTTTAGTTTAGTTGGTTTAGCTTTACATAATCTTGTGTAGATAAAGGGTGTTTTTCATAGAGGTATAGTACTTTAAGTTGGCATTACTTTTCAAGATGGCGACCGATTTAACAGCTGTCAAGTGATTTATTCTCAGTTTGGTTTGGCAATTCATCATGAATAGACTCAAGCCTGAACAACGCTTGCAAATAGAGCAAATAGGGCCCTAAACGAGATTATCGTTGTTCCCGATTTTCATATGCGAATTTTGTTTAGCGATGAAGCGCACTTCTGGTTGAATGGCTACGTCAACAAACAAAACTGCGGCATTTGGAGTGAAGGTAATGCTCAAGTGTATGTCGAAACACCGTTACATCCAGAAAAACTGACTGTTTGGTGCGCTTTATGGGCTGGTGGAATCATTGGTCAGTACTTTTTCAAAAACGATTGTGGCCAGAACGTTACAGTCAATGGTATCGGTTTACTAACTTTTTCATTCCTAAATTGAATAACCATGATGTCCAGGAGATGTGGTTTCAACAAGACGGCGCACAGAGGGGTATTTTGCCAATCTAGCCGGACATTAGGCAAAAAATTAATTTTGAGAAATGTAAAAATTGAAATTCTGCATCGTATAGTGAATTTTCAAGGCTTTTTCTTGAGATTTGTTGTTTTGGGACAATGTTAAAATCAGGAAAGTGGAGTAAATCGCATAAGTTTTTATTGACTTTAAACGATTTTGAGAGGTTTGCAATATATTTTTTGGTGGCTAAACGAATAAAGATTTTGTATTGATTTTTTTTTCTGTGAAAGGGTTTATTAGTAGCTACTTATGTTAGTTTTTAGAAATTATTTTTTTTAAATTTTAATGATAAAAAATTTCGTTCAAAATTAAAAAAAGGTTTTTTTTATGTAAAATTTTTTGTCAAAAAAAAGTGAAAAGCTTTTTAAGAGTGATCTCCATCGCGATCCTAAAAATGTTATATATCACTATAAAATTTGGGATCTCTACTTTTATACTGTAAAACAACCTTTCGCATATTTGCGTCATTTTTTTTGGCGATTTTTTAAAAATTACAATTCTTTGTATTTAAAAAATACAAATTCTGTTTTTTCTTATCTTACGTAGGTAAATACGAGTAAGAAACCTTTTTATATTCATAAAATGTTTTGGTTTTTAATAACTGAAGGTAGATGTTTTTGATTTAAATCATTACATTTAACACTGTTATTACCTGTACAAAAAACAATTTTAATAGCAAAAGAGATATAGACGTAGATGCCCTTTATATGTCAGGTGTAATATGCTCTCAAATAGGCCAGAATTCGCCTATTTGAGAGCATATTACACCTGACATATAAACTGACAGTGAAAAAAGGGCAAATAAAATCCGATGCGGACAAAGCCATTGTTAACGCGAGGAAAAAATTATCCAAGAAAAATTTAGAAGTGAATTAGGGCTAATAGTGGGTGTACCGAAGCTTGGATTTGGAAAAACCAACGATGGTAACACAAAAGAGGCGGGGCTAAAAATGGTATCTAAGAATCTCTTGAGTCCAACTTTAAGTTTTTGAACATTCTTTGACCTTAAAAGTTGTAATTGCTAAACAAAATGACGGGAAAATTAAAAAAAACTTGCATTTTTCAGAGGTAGGATAAGTTCTTCCAAGGGGAACTTTTTTCTCCTTGGTCCGATTTTTCCTATTTTCTAGCTTTGCCAGCTAGATTTTTCTGCAAAGTTTCTTTAACCTAGGGGCATTCAGTACATTTTTAGAGCCAATATAAGCTAAAAAAAGTAATGTCCGGCTAGATTGGCAAAATACCCCTATGTGCGGCGTAACATGTCGCACAGCTCGTGCCACAATAGATTTATTGAAAAATACGTTTGGTGATCGCCTAATTTTAAGTTTTGGACCTGTGAATTGGCCTCCAAGATCTTGTGATTTAACACCGCTAGACTACTTTCTGTGGGGCTATATAAAGTCATTGGTCTATGCGGCTAAGCCACAAACGCTTGACCATTTGGAAGACAACATTCGCCGTGTTATTGCCGATATACGGCCACAAATGTTGGAAAAAGTCATCGAAAATTGGACGTCCAGATTGCGCCAGCCGTTACGGTCATATGCCAGAAATCATATTTAAAATATAATGCCACAAGATTATCTTTCGGATAAATAAAATTCATGTCCATCGTGTCCATCGTTGTTTTATTGCAACTTAAAGTTCTATACCTCCATAAAAAACATCATTCAACATCGTCAGAATTGGGATATAAATCGTCCCATCGTCAGCGTGTCATTTTTAGGGCCCAAAATTATCAAAATGACGATAAATCGTAAAATCTGGTAGCTATGACTGCAACGAACATCATCAGTCCAATCATTACCAAATACACATTTACCTTCAGTTTTTTACACTTAAATTTTGATAAACGTAGGTGGAGCACAGGAGGTGGGAAAAATAATTGAAAACTACAAATATCATCCTTTGTGAGAGAAAGTCATTCTGATGACTTTCTCCGTCTCTTCTATATCTATTTGTGAGCGGTTCCTCGAATAATTTTGAAAAAAAGTTTCTTTGAAATGGTGTAACAAATAAGAACAACATAAATATGAAAATATCGGGGAGATTTCCCGTTTTTTGTACAAATATAATGTTCGACATGTATTATGATAGGAAAATATCTGGAGTCTCCTACACTCAACTTTACCATACCTACCCAATGGTTATTGATATATTATATAAAGAATATAAGTTCAAAAATTAATTATTTTCGGCTTGAGTTTGCCCCTTCCCGATTATGCCCAAAATTTATACAGCTCTTCATCTCCATAAACCAATGGCACATAAAGAATTTCATTTTGATACGATATGAACTGTAGAGCGTTTAAAAAATTTGGGAGTAAGTCAGCTACACCTTCCCGATTATGCCCAAAATTTACACAACCCTTGACCACCATATACCACAGGCATATACTAAATTTATTTTTAATATGTCATACAGTATTCCAGAAAAATATCCAATTTTTCTCCTAAAATGGGTCAAAATTGACTCGAAGACCATATAAAGGTTAAGTTGAATAACATCACTTTGATCATGCAATAAATTCTATTTAACAAAGTATTTCCAAAAAGTTGTAATAATGTTATGTTGCTAATATTCTTAGCTATCAGGAAACACTCAAATTTAATCTTCTGCTTTCAAAAATTAAATGTTTGCAGCTGTTTTAACGAAACAGTCAAAACTAAGTTTTTGTTTTTAGTAATTAAAGTATGCAATTATCTCAATTTTGTCCCCTTTAAAATTCTTTCATATTGGCTCGTGTTACTTTTGTTACTATATAAGATATTGTAATTTTTTACATTTCTGTCTATAGAACAAGGTAGTGTTTGGCGGTACGCCTGAGAAACAATTAAAATGCTGCTTGCGACATTTCCTGGATATGTACTCTTTCGTAGTGGTTTTGCTGTTTATGAGTGGAGGCTATCAACCACCTTTGCTCCTTTGCTTTGAACCAAATTTTATTGAACCATATTTATCCCTTTGACACGGGAATTAATTCTGGCCATTGAAAAATTTTATATATAGTTTTAATTGCTTAAAAGGGCTTCAAAAAAATGCGTAAAAATTATGTGGACTAATTTTTATTCTAAAGTGGGTTTTGGAGATGTACATTTTAAAGTAAGATCCGCTACAATGTGTAAACCTATTCACTTTATATTATTTTTTATTGATTTAAAGTTTTTTTGGTTTACATACTTATGAAAAATACATAAAAAGTCTAACTTTTGTAATGAAAAACACTGAATTAAATATTTTTTTGTTTTTAATTTGCAACTAAACCTTAACACATTATACGCTGCGTCGATAATGATGAGACAAAATATGCAAAACTGATCTCAAGTTATTTTCTAAATTTTCTGCCTTTTAAGAATTAAAATAATAACAACACAACAAACAGATAACTGTAAAATTTCATTTATGCTAAAATACAAATCAGTAACGGGTTGATAAAAGCGACGAACATTATAATGTACGCCACGCGTCAAAGGGTTAAGTAAAATGGACATGGAAAACTTTAATTTAAAGTGTGTATTTATAATCAAAGCGTTAGAGGCCATTTGTCCGATTAGTTGTTTTATATATAAACCTATTCTGTGTTAATTATGATCCAACTAATAACAATCGAAATTTGTATTTTCTATTTATATTAAAAATTGCGTAATCTGTAGGACAGCCTTTATAAAATAACAATCATAATAAGTAATTTTAATTTCATTTTCTAAAACAATCATTAAAATATTAATATTTAAATTTAAAACCCCAAATTATTTTAAAATTACCACTATTTATATGTATATTATTTCAATATTTATATTATTATCCCTTTTTAAATAACATTCATATGTACGAAAATTTGCGAAAAATATTTAATCCCATTAGTTGTTTAAATCAACATTAAGTACATTTTGACATGCAGCTCATTAGATTTAATTGCATTTTTGAAAATGATAATCCAACAGATAATTAAGTCAAATATTTAATTATGATTTGAAAATTGTTTTGTTTACTCTGCAAATTAATTTCAAGATAACAAGTTTCACTTAAAATGAGATTTATAAATATTTTTTACATGGATGTGAACATAAACTACATGTATGTATATGTCTATATATATTTTACAGTTTTAATAATATAACATTTTGGAGCATGATCATGAAAATCTTTAGCATAATTATATGATTTTTAAAACAAGCAACTGACTATGGTGGGTTTAAATGCATTAAGGGAGAGGTAATGTCAAATGAATAATATTATTTAGCCAAAAAAAAAAAAAAAAATGTTTTAAGATGCCATTTCCAAATGCCATTAAAAAATGTTTTTAGTTGCATTATATTTTTAAATTTAGTTCTTATAAATTAAATTTCATAATCTAAACAATTCAAAATTTTCTTTATATCGGACACTTGTTTTTAAAAGC
>CATIVE010000185.1:0-90081 GCA_949628195.1 Phasia obesa | reverse complement strand
TACACATGCTAAAAACACACATGTATGGGGTAGCTTCAAGTAAAACCAAATGTGCGTGTTTGTATGCAACTTCATTTTTTTGAAAACAAAAAGAGAAGGAGTAATTATACAGTTGTTTCTCTATTTAAATTAGTAAAGTTGAAAACATAACATCAGATGAGAGTTAATAAACATGATGAAATTTGTATGTATTCCTACATATGTTCACATGTGCAAGAATGACGAAAACATGAAAACATCTTATGTGCACATATGTATGTACATAATTAAATAATTGCCTTTTAAATCAATGCAAGAAATTTGAAACAGTTATTTTATCGATTTGCATTTGTTTTTAGTTGTTTTGTTTTTGTAAATGCATTTTTTACTCTTCTGATAAACTGAATTTTATTCTGTATGTACATATGTACATATAATTTCATAATTTGCTTCTTAATCAATGCAAGAAATTTGGAAACAGTTATTTTTTCGATTTGCTTTTGTTTGTAGGTGTTTTGTAAATGCATTATTTTTCAGCTTTATTTTATTCTTAGTTTCAAATTATTAAAGCCTTTGTTAGGAAGTGTGAATTAAAAGTGTGGTGGTATTTTTTTTTTATTATTTACCTTTTTAAAAATTTCTAAAGTGTATGTACATAATTTATAAAACGTTTTAAATCGGTTTAAGATTTTTAAATATTTTTGCCTTTGAATTAAAAGTGACTGTTATCCTAATTTTGCATTTATTCTGAAAATATATTTTCTTTTTTGTTAAAGAAACTAATTTTTATATTTTTTTGAGATGCCACGAAGACGATCAATAACTGGTAGAATGGAGAGACGGCGACGAGCAATTCAATATCTTACTCAGAACAGATCTGGAAATATTAACACCGACAATCTGCGTAATGACAATGAATTATTAAATAGTTTTAAATGTGCTTTCAATATTGTTCCAAGTAATTTTGTAAGTCATAACTGCGGTCCAATGCACTTAATATGCCGTTTTTGTAGTGCTAAGCATTTTGAGTCTGAAGTACATAACTCAAAATTATTTAACTTCTTTTACAGCATGTTGCCAGAAGGGAAAAGTTTCTTTAATGCCATTGTCTCAAAATAGCTTTTTTAATTCTTTATTTAATAATTTGAATTCACAAAACGCTGTTGAAAAGCGTAAAACCAAAAAATTTTTTGAAAATATTCGTGCTTTTAACTCAGCATTTGCAAAAATTGATAGAAATTGTATGCAAGGAATCTATCATTTTAAAATTCATGATGTGTTTTATCATCGCGTCGGTGCATTGGTGACTGAATGTGGCAGAATACCATGCTATGCGCAGTACAATTTGATACGAATTACGCACAATTTATTTACTTTTTTTTTTAAACCGAAATAAAATACGTCTCACTACTACGAGTATGTATAAGATTTTTGTTACAATTTTGTTTCCCATTTTGTTTAATTTAATAAATATATGAATAACATGAATTGCTATTAACGTTTGTTTCATTAAAAAAGAATGTGTACTTATGTATCTAAACTATATAAAATGTGTCAGAAATAAATTTGGTCGAATTTCGACCACGAGGCGAACTCTAGTATGTGTAAATACTTAACTACATTTATTTAATAAGTACTTTTTGTCAGTCTCTGGTACTTATGTACTACATAAAATGTACTACATACATATTTTATATTAGTTAGTGTTGGTTGAGTATTGACTTAGCAGTAGGCCGAGTAAAAAACAAGTGGTTAGAGCTAAAAAACACATTTCGAAATTGCAGCTCTTTATGAGTCATGCCATCAAACTACAATTTTGAATAATGCATATACTTACTAAATTCAAATCTTTAAAAGCATTACGCTCAGACCTAAAAAAGTAACGAGGCAGACTCTAGCATGTTTTCAGAACTCCAGATTCTATTGAAAGAAGTTTCATACAAACAGTCTTGAAATCAAACAAATTTGATCCAGTAAATCCATTATCAAGTTGTGGATTGATGTGCATTATTACAAAAACTTGGCATATGAAAACCATTTTAAAGCATTTTCGGATTTGTTATGAAGTTTTTAGTATTACTTTTTAGTAAAGCAGATATCGAAGAAGTATTTATCGTCATGAATTTTGTAAGAAAAAGCTTCGAAACAGAATGATGTTAAATACTATTCATCCCCGGTGTGCTTTGATACACACATTTAGTTTGTGCGTTGATAAGTGCGGTCGCGATTTTTTTCAAGCTCGCATTAACAAAAAACAAAACATAAATTGTGTGAATAATTTAAAACAAAAACAAAAACAAAAAAAAAACAAACCTGTTTTAATACAACAACAAAGTTGTTTGTAAAATATTTTTTTCTTTTTCTTTCGTCTTTTTTTTATACAACGGCATATTGAATTGCTACTTTAAAAATAAAACAAAAACAATAAAGGCTAATGAGTCTCTTTAATTTAAGCAACAAAAATGTTGACAATGTTGAAATAAATAAAAACAAAAAAACTAGTGACAATTTGTGTATAAATGCTAAGCAAGTTATACGTGCCTAATCTTGTTCATCGCTTTTGCTAAGCGATGACAATAAAATAACTACAAACAAATCCCCTTATGAACATAGTGTTACCAAATCTAATATGGATAGTGTAGAAAAACCTAAGACTCAAGTAGGAATGGACAGATACATAACTGTACTGAAAAGAGGTCAAAGCCCTAAATCTTCCCAGATTGCACCAATGGCTAAAGTACAAAAAGACAAGGACTCTAACGGAATAAATTTCCATAATCGTTTTGCTATTTTAGATAGCGAAACAAGTGAAAAAAAAACGGCACCCAGGTCGTTCAAACCACCTCCAATTTATTTAAGGGAGAAAAACTCCAGCGACTTAATAAAGAAGTTAATTTCAACTATTGGTGAGAACACATTTTATGTAATTCCAATCAAGCGTGGCAACATTGATGAAACAAAAATACAATTTATTGATGAAAACAGTTATCGTAAAGTAGTAAACGAGTTTGAAAGCTGCAAAAAGAACTTTTATACATATCAGCTGAAGATTAGTAAAGGTCTACAGGTCGTTATAAAAGGTGTAGACTCATACGTTGATCCAGTCGAAATTAGAGATAGCCTCCAAAAAGCGGGATTTAAGGTAAAAAGTGTAGACAACCTCAGAAATCGAGAACGTGTCCCTCAACCTCTATTTCGCGTTGAACTGGAACCTGGAGATATGCGATTGAAAAAGAACGAAACGCACCCTATCTATAATTTAAGATATCTGTTGCACCGCAAAATAAGCGTAGAGGAACCGTATAAGCGATCAGGACCCGTACAGTGTCTAAATTGCCAAGAATATGCTCATACTAGGGCTTACTGCAAATTGCCTCCGGTTTGCGTTGGGTGTGGAGAGATACATTGTTCCGCCCAATGCGACAAAGCAAGGGATAACTCGAAAGTTAAAAAATGTAGCAATTGCGGTGGAAACCACACTGCTAACAACAGAGGCTGTCCAGTTTTTTTCCATGGTAAGGAAAACAACTCAAAAATCAAATACTCCTGCTAAGCACCCACAATATCGAGCAAATGCTCATTACCCTCAGTTAGCCCAACCAACAACCCAACATGTTTCATACGCGGATATGGTAAAAACCAATCATACTGCAGTACATAAAGCGACACCGACAACTAATTCTACTCCTAATTTGCAATGGCATCCTAAAGAACAAACACCATCTGGTAATTTTAATCGTCTCGAAGCAAGCATCGAGACATTAGTGCATTCGATAAACAGTTTTATAAGCTCTATGAGCAGCATGATGCAAGAAATGGTACGCATGCAATCTACTATGTTGCAGGCGTTACTTAACAAACCATGAACTGTTTAAAAATATGTTTCTGGAACGCAAACGGCTTGCGCCAACACAAAAATGAACTCGAGTACTTCCCTAAGAAGGAACAAATTGATGTCATGCTGGTTTCAGAGACTCACTTAACAACAAATAGCTTTTTCAAAATAAATGGCTATATCTTATATGACACCAAAGACCCCCGTGGCAGAGCATGTGGTGGTTCAGCAATACTAATAAAGGCTCGAATCAAACATTATTTACTGTGTGATTTTTGTGAAGATTACTTACAAGCAACAAACATCTGTATTGAAGAATTTCATCAAAACTTAGTTATTTCTTCAATTTATTCACCTCCTAGGTTTCAAATATCAGAGAGTCAATACAGCGATTTCTTCAAATCACTAGGTCCCTGTTTCATAGCATCAGGCGACTACAACGCTAAACATATGGGGATCACGCCTAATAACTCCAAAATGTCGAGTTTTGTTTGACACAATTTCAAAAATGCGTCTGAATGTGATATCGAGTGGACAACCCACCTATTGGCCTACTGATCGACAAAAAATACCGGATGTTATTGATTTTGGCGTGATTAAGGGTATTCAAATCAGCTGCCCAACATTCAACAATAACCCGACAATTAGCTAGATACAATCAAATTTATTCTGCTGATATCGAACGGCTCTTGGCTGAAAAAAGAAAAATTCGTAGAGAATGGCAATCACAGAGATCTCCTCAACTCAAAAGCAGACTTAAAGAATGCACGAACCGGCTAAGAGACATGCTGGAATCTCGAAGAGTAGCATCCCTGAAAAACTATTTGGGAGACCTAGACGCAACTCCTCAATCAGATTATTCGTTATGGCGCGCTAGTAGAAACCTTAAAAGGCTAGTCTTACGTAAGCCTCCCTTGCGAACTTCAGCTGGAGGCTGGGCAAGGAGTGATACCGAAAAAGGAAATTTATTTGCTGCACATTTGAAAAAGGTTTTTACCCCAAATATATCGACTGATATAGTTGAGTTGCCAGTTCTCGAGGCTAGTGCTGCAGTACCGATAAGATTTGAATTTGGTGATCTTGAAAAGGCAATAACGGATTTGAACACAAAAAAAGCCCCTGGCGTTGATAAAACCAGTAACAAGATGTTAATTGAGTTGCCCCGCGTAGCTCGCAGAATCGTTCTTTTTATTTTTAATGCTATTTTACGTTTTGAGTACTTTCCCACAGATTGTAAGGTGTCCTTGGTTACCATGATTCCTAAACCAGGAAAAGACCATACAAAAATTGAATCATACAGACCTATAAGCCTTTTGTCAAATATGTCAAAGCTCTTTGAGAGGATGTTAATAACTAAGCTTAACCCTATTCTAAGCGACAAAGGATTGGAATACATCATCAATTCGACTTCAGGAAAAAACATAGTACGATCGAACAAACTCACAGGTTAGTCAATGTTGTTAAGAAGACATTTGAAGAGAGAAAATACTGCTCTGCGCTTTTTATCGACGTTTCTCAAGCATTCGATAAGGTATGGCATGAAGGCCTAATATATAAGCTAAAACTGAATTTGCCCGTAAACCTATATAAGCTGCTAGATAGTTATTTAACCGAACGAAAATTTATTGTGAAAGAAGGAGATTTTTTGAGCTCACCCCAGCCAATCGAAGCCGGAGTTCCCCAAGGTAGTATATTGGGGCCCTTTTTATACTTATTGTATACTTCAGACATGCCAACTAGTAACCGAGTTCACACATCAACATTTGCTGACGACACAGCTTTTTTGAGCATTCACGAAAGACCCGAAGTAGCATCACGATATTTACAAGACCACATATCCAATTTAGAAAAATGGTTGAAGAAATGGAGAATAAAAGTGAATTAACAAAAATGTACTCACATAACTTTCACACTGCGTACAGCATCTTGCCCCCCTATTCGGATAAATAACCAAACGATACCTCAGCTTTCAGACGTCAAATATCTCGGCATACATCTTGACCGGCGCCTTACATGGAAACGGCACATAGAAACAAAGTTAACACAAATGAAGTTGAAAGCAGTCCAACTAAACTGGCTAATTGGCAGAAATTCTACTCTAGCTTTAGACTGCAAACTTTTATAACTATATGTCAATTCTAAAACCAATATGGTGTTATGGCATTCAATTATGGGGCACTGCCTCAGCTACCAACTTAGAAAAAATTCAAAGGCGCCAAAATAAGATTCCACGTATTATTACATCTGCTCGCTGGTATATAAAAAATTCGAACATCCATAAAGATCTAAACGTGCCATCAGTTAAAGCAGAAATAGCGAAACTTGCCATAAGGTATTTAAAGAAGCTTGAAACTCATCCGAATCCACTGGCCCGTAACATACTAACTGAACCTGGTTACATTCGACTAAGAAGGAGGGACACTGCTTCTCTCATCAGTACATCAGAGGGATAACCCACAAATTACAGTAACCGTGAAACATACATTTTTTTGTCCAGCACTGGTTGGATTTAACAAGTATATTTTTAGACTTAAGATATGAGTAATTATTGATAGTTCAATTAAATTGAAGATACAATAAATAAAAATTGCGAAAAAAAAAAACATTTTCAAAAAATAAAATAAACTCTTCGAAGCTTAAGATCGAAAACGCCCTTTTTCAGATCTCTGTTTTCTAGGTGTCTAGATATAGGATAAATACTATTTACCTAATCAACAAATCGAAAACATAAATTTTTCTTAGAGTACGAAATTTCAACAATCTACATATTGTTACGAAAAAAGAATTTATTCATTATAAGCTCTGAACAACAATACTCTCGAACAACAACAACAACATTAATGGCTTATTTTCTTACAATGATGGAAGAAAGAAACGCCTCATACAAAAATTCGCATTTAAACAGCCACACACACAGATTAAATAAACACTCTTCTGTTAAATACACAGCCACATACATAAATACAAGCATAAACAAGCATAAAGCATAAAGAAATAAATAGCCACAAACACAAGTATAAAGAAATAACCAATCACACAAACAAAAAAACAAGAGCAATAACATTCGAACCTGCCAGATATGTCTGGAATAGAACATTCTGGTGCTTTTAAAGCACCTATATAAAGTGTATCGTGCTGGCGAGTAGTATGGCAGTATTAATTTAAAAGTCAAAGAGTTAAGTTGTCGAATATTAAGAGTGTTTAAGAGTTTGTTGTATTTTTGAACAGTGGTGTTAAATAAATAAAGTGACTTACAGTAAAAGTAATAACAGAGTGTATTTATTTTGCAATTAAAAGAACCCAACGTAAAGTAAAAACGTAACAATTGGTGACAGAAGTGAAATTGTAAAATAAAATAATAAACAACAATGAAATTTGAAGATCTTAAAGTGGAGCAGCTGAAAAAGGAGTTGAGTAAGCTGGATTTGCCTACAGCAGGAAACAAAACAGAACTGCAGAAGAGGCTCATAGATGAATTCAAGCGTCGTGGCATGGACATTGGAGCATATGAGTTCGATGAAAAGGAGGTGGCAGAGGTATGTAGCCGTGAAACAACAACAGCAAGTAGCATGGACTTCAATACGATGTTTGCCGCTATGATGGAGAAAATGGGAGAAGTTCAGGAAGCTTCTAGAGCAAACAGCGAAAAACTGTTAGCTGAAGTAAGAGATGAAGTTCAGGAAGCTTCTAGAGCAAACAGCGAGAAACTTCTGGAAACAGTAAATGAGAAACTGGAGAAGAATCAACAACTTCTAGCTGAGATTCAAGAAGTTTCTAGAGCGAACAATGAGAAACTTTTGGAAAAAGTCAACGAGAACCTTATACAAATTTCTGAAACCATTAATAAGCGAGTAGACGACGTAGAAGTCAAGTTCGACGAAAAAATCTCTGCCGTAGAAGTGCAACTGTCTGGATTAAACAGAAAAGTGAATCTTCTAGAAACTAGTGGCGTCGAAGTACAGGTAAAGGATGTCGATGTAAAGCTGCAGGAGCTTGAAAACAAAATTATGAGCCTGGAAATAAGAGAAGGTCCAGTACGAGTAGTGACTGAAAACACAAATAGGATAAAAGCTCCCAGTTTCGACAGCAACATACCCTTCAACGTCTTCAAATTTCAGTTTGAGACAGTGGCCAGTAAAAATCTATGGAGCAATGAAGAGAAAGCGATTAAACTGATTCTGGCACTTAAAGGATCTGCAGCAGAAGTCCTCGAAAGCCTACCAACTAGCTGCAGAAATAATTATGAGGACATAATGGTGGCGTTACAGCGGAAATATGGCGGCGATCATAAAAAGGAGCTGTATAGAATGGAGCTACGTGGCAGGGTACAGAGAGCAAATGAGGCACTTCAGGATTTCGCCATGGAAGTGGAGCGCTTGGTGCATCTGAGTTACATTGGGGAAAACCATCCACTTCTAGAGCAGTTCAAAGTGGATGCGTTTGTAAATGGTATCCGCGACTCTGACGTGAAATACGCGGTGTGCGCTGAGCCGAAGTCGTCGTTTCCGGAGACAGTCGCCTATGCGCTGACGCAAGAAACAGCAAAAGTCATATCGAGGCAGCAGTCATACAAAGTGCGAAAAGTTGAAGTTGCTGCTGAGCATGAAAAAAACACAAGGGGCGAGCTTAAGCAATTACTAGAATCGCTAAAGGAAGTATTGAAAGAACTCCAATGCAGAAGAAAAGCTAAGTGCTTCAACTGCGGAAAAGTTGGCCATCTTCAGGTAGATTGCAAGTCCCCAAGAAAGACTGGATTTGCTTCGCCTAGGGACGAAACGACATACAGTAGATGTTTCAATTGCGGGGAAGTGGGCCATTTACACCGATACTGCAAGGCACCAAAAAGAGTAATGAGATCTGCTTCGCCACCAGAGAATGACAAGGTTATGAACAAGCCATCGCAGGAGCCACTGTTGGACGTAAAAAATGCTAGCATCATGGATAATGGGCCAAAATCCGAAATTGTGGGACCATTAATTTCCATTTCGGTCATGCAGCAGGAAAACAAGAATCTGACTGCTCTGGGTTACATTAACGGCAAAAAGCACATCCTCACGATAGACACAGGAGCGTCGCAATCAATAATCAGGCGCGACTTGGTAAAAGGAGAAATGGAGCCGCTAAGTTATGTCAGACTGCGTACTGCCACTGGAGAATTTCCAACGGTCTATGGCAAGATAAAACTAAGGGTATCTATCGACAGGCTAAGTGTGGAGCACGTATTTATTGTGGCTGATATTTTGGATGAAGTAATTATCGGAGTCGACTTTATGATTTATAATGGAATCGATTTGCGTTTGAGTCAGCAAATTATGATTTGGAGAAATGTGAAGATACCACTTAAAATCGGGTATAAGAGAAAGGCTCCACCAAAATGCCTCAACTGTGGTAAAGAGGGACATTTAGTAAATGTCCCGAAATGTTACGAAATTTAGTAAATTTCGTAAATGTGCGACGTGTATACATAGATACGAGTAAAGAATGTAGTAAGGCGCAGAAGGGTGACCACAAGTTGTCAACAGTTCTGCTGGATAAAGTGGACAGAGAAATATCTCTCCAGAGACTAAACCAAGTACGGAAGCTTCATGAATTTGTGCGTAAGAGGATTGAGTCCACAAGTGATAAAATGAAGGCCAAGTTTGAACGTACTGCAAACTTTGAGGGATTTAACGAGAGACAACTGGTTCTACTTTTTAACCCACAACGTAAGAAAGGATTATCACCCAAACTACAAACTCATTGGGATGGACCTTATAAAGTAATAAAGCGGCTAAACGACGTAGTTTACAGAATACAGAAATTTCAGAGCCCAAGATCAAAAATGAAAGTTGTGCACTTGGAGCGGCTAGCCAACTATGGAAAAGGTACATCTGTGTCTGTTCGGGACGAACAGGTTTGAGAAGGGGGTAGTGTTACGAAAGAAGAATTTATTCATTATAAGCTCTGAACAACAATACTCTCGAACAACAACAACAACAACATTAATGGCTTATTTTCTTACAATGATGGAAGAAAGAAACGCCTCATACAAAAATTCGCATTTAAACAGCCACACACACAGATTAAATAAACACTCTTCTGTTAAATACACAGCCACATACATAAATACAAGCATAAACAAATAAACAGTCACACACACAGGTATAAAGAAATAAATAGCCACAAACACAAGTATAAAGAAATAACCAATCACACAAACAGAAAAACATGAGCAATAACATTCGAACCTGCCAGATATGTCTGGAATAGAACGTTCTGGTGCTTTTAAAGCACCTATATAAAGTGTATCGTGCTGGCGAGTAGTATGGCAGTATTAATTTAAAAGTCAAAGAGTTAAGTTGTCGAATAATAAGAGTGTTTAACAGTTTGTTGTATTTTTGAACAGTGGTGTTAAATAAATAAAGTGACTTACAGTAAAAGTAATAACAGAGTGTATTTATTTTGCAATTAAAAGACCCCAACGTAAAGTAAAAACGTAACAATATTATGGTTTCCTAGTTTTATGACAATAACTTTTTATTTTATATACGAGTTAAATAATGATAAACATTTACTTTGTGTGGGAGTTACCACACCTATTGGAATTAAGTAATTTTTTTTTGCGGCAAAGCACAGTAATAAAAGAGTTATACCTAAAATACATATTATTATATGGCTTACTTGTGCAAACTTTCAAAACTACTTATCTTAGTTTTCTAAGTACACAAGAATAATTTTTCCTGTTTTAATCTACCTACTTTTTTCTCTATTATGCATATTAATTCAAAATTCCCAATTTAAAATTAAACTAAAAGACATGAAGAAAATTGTAAAAGAGCTACAGGATCCCCGCAGAATTGTATTCAATGAAAATTACTTGAAAGGAATTGATGCTAGTCCAGAATCGGATTATTCATTAGACAACACTACCTTCGAAGCTTTTTGTTTGTCTGTGGAAAACACATAGGGTCTTTGGTGGGAATCGAACCCTCAACCTCCAAACTGATAGACTAGTGCTCTATCCATCAGTCTATCGAGGCACCCAGCCCCGAGCTGTTGAAGTTACTAGTTTAAACCATAAGAATGTCTGTGGTTTTGACAAAATAAGTAACAAGATGCCAATATTCGCTTAATTTTTAATGTCATTCTACGCTTTGAATGCTTTCCTTAGATTGAAAAGTTTTCCTAATTAATATGATACCAAAGCCAGGAAAAGCTCACACGAGAGGTAGAATTATATAAACCAATAAATTAACAAGAATATATATGTATTTTATTTGGAATTGTGATTAGAAAAAGGAGAATACAATTTCATGAACACAAATTTACTAACATAAAATATAACATTCACACTGCTTAGCGTATCATGTCCTCTTAACACTCGGAGGTCAAACAACTCGCCATACATCTCGATCGATGCTTAACCTGGAAAAGTCTCATTGATGCAAACTATACACAGACGAAGCTAAAAGCAGTGCAAATTAATTGACTGATTGGTAGAAATTCAACCCTAAGCTTAGATTGTAAACTTTTATTGTATATATCAATTATCAAAGGCACCAAAATGAGATAGATTTAGATCACAAAGATCTAAACGTGCCTTTAGTTAAAGCAGAAATAGCTAAACATGCAGCGAAGTATTTAAATAAGCTTGAAATGCACCTAAATCCGCTGGCTCGTAACGTCCTAATATTGCTTTTCTTTGCCAAAGAGCAGAGAAATATTCTCTTACTTTTTATTTTACACTGAAGGTATGAATACTTATTGTAGTTCAGCTAAATTGAAAAAAATAATCATTATAAAATTATTGCCTTACAAAATATTAGATTTCGAACATGATGATACATATATATGTAAGTATGTATGTGCTTCCTTCTGGCATGATAAAATTTTACCTACGTTTAAACACAATTCTTCAAGCAAATTCTCTATACATATTTCTTCTTTAAGCACTGGCAGTAGAGCAAAATATTCGACTTCCTGCTACTTGAAGGAACTATGTTTTGCTTCTTTACCTTCCTGATAAAAAACTGCATCTGTTGATAGAGTCGCTATCCCAATCAGCGCCAGCATATTCCACTGATAGTTTATCCGATTTTTCAAAATTTTCAAACCCTATTTCAGGTGGTATTGCAACCTCTTTATAGTCGTTCGTTCTATAATCACACAATATATTGTTTATATATTGCCGCTGACATATAGCTAAATTCAAACCAGTTTCAACAGCTTCTATTGCATCCAGGTAAACAACTCACTCAGGAAGCCTACACAACAAAATTTTCAAACTTCACCTGTATAGCATGTAGTGCTGTAGTGTTTTAAGTTCCATCGTTTATAATAAATGGAAAGAGAGATATGAAGGGGTTCAAACCCGGGCGTATGGGTTCGTGATATTTACTTACGCAAAATCGTTTAGATCTCTATAAGTTTTATGCCATATGCAAAGGCAATGAAAAACTACAACTATAGCCAAAGTACTAATTGTTAACAGTGATTCTAAACATGTTTTTTCTATACGCACTTCAAATATTTTACTCTTTATACAATAATATCATAATAAAATATTACTTGCAAATACAATCAGAGTTGAAGCATATGACTAAATCAGAAACAAAAATAATTTTTAATTTAGCTTTAGTTTGTATTTTTTATCTATAAAACTGTAACAGGACCATTTCCGTACACCCATAGAAAATATGATACCATTCGTGTTCAAAATGATCACAAACGTTGTCAAAAGTGTATCAACCACGCTTGTGGTCACTTTGTACACGGATGGTGTCAAATTCGTGACAACGACAGCGTTGTTGAAGTGACAAAGTACGTGTACAATGTTAAACCATATCGGTGTCAAGTAAGGACCTCAGCAGTGTCAAACTGACACCACAACGGTGTCGAATTAACATCATACCGGTGTTGAATTGACAATATAATGATGTCAAATTGACACCGCACCGATGTCGAATCCACAACATACTGGTGTCGATTATATACTACTCGGTACTAACCTCTTTCCCAATTGACCAACATAATAAAAGCAAATACAATATGTTATAAACGTCTGAACGTATTTTATTATAAAAAAATATTATACAATAAATCAGAAAGTACAACATATAATTAAATTTAAGCACACTTAAATCTAAAATAAATTTTAACATTATTCATAGGGTATACATTATAATGGAACTGTTACAAAATCAAGAATTGGTATTATATAAGTCGTATTCATGTCTAATGCCCCAATTTCATAAGATTGCAAAATTGGATCAAAATTTTTGATTTTAACTTCATTGCACAATACATAAATATTTTCGTTTTCAATAAGAAAATTTTTAATTTTAAAAAGTTCAAGCAACGTTATGTGCGTACACAGATAATGTTTTTTTTATACCGAGTACCCTTATATACTATTTTATCAGTAACGATGCAATTTTTTAAATTTAGAATAGGCTTATTTAATTTAAAATGATAATCATTCTTTAAGAAATTCTGTAAATTCGTTTCTGGCGGATGTAAGGTGAAAGTAGGTTCTAAACTGTCTTCGTGGTTTAACAAAAATTTCAAAAATTTAAGTCCTGATTTCATGGACATAGAATGGCAAGGGTTTATTCTTGATGTGATGTTGGTAAAATACATTTTTGCCTCTTTGTGCTTGGCTTCAAACCTCATATACCAAAGATACCTTAGGGGACCACATTTTCTAATGGCAGTTGGATAAGAAAATGGTGTTTTGGTTTTAAGGAACCATACAAATTCACATAAAGTAAAAGGTGCTTTTTAATCAAATCTTCTAATTTTTTTATTTGGTTTTTAATATAACTTGGTCTTAAAATCAAATCAATTATTTGTAGTAAAATTATGAGAACTTCCCAATGTGGATTGCCATGAGGTATTATCAGCTATCGGTAATGGCAAAAAATGAATAAAGCAAATAGTTTCACTTGCAGTCATTTTTAGATTATTAGGGTTCCGTACACAAAGTGTAAAAACGAAACCCTATTGTTTTCGCTACAATGTCTGTCCGTCTGTCAGCGCCTTTTATCTCTGGAACCGTAATAGGTATACTCTTGAAATTTTCACAGATGATGTATAGTTGTTGCCGCTATAGCAACAAATACTAAAACTTATAGGGTGTTCCAATAGAGAGGTGTTATTTACGAAAATGTGTTTATTTCTTGAACTGTAGGAGGGATACACTTGAAATTTACAAACAGTTATTAAACCTTAGTTCACTATATAAACAAGTATAAAAAAATAAAACTAAAAATTAAAGGGTGTTCCTATAGTGGTGTGAAATGCATGTATAAGGCATAAGTTTTGAACCATAATAGGTAGACTCTTGAAATTTTCACAGAAGGTGTATAGCGATGGCCGCTATAACAACAAAAATTAAAACTTATAGGGTGTTCCGATAGAGAGGTGTTATTCACGAATATGTGTTTATTTCTAGAACTGTAGGAGGCATACACTAAAAATTTACAAACTGTAATAAAAACGTAGTTCGCCTTATATACAAGTCTAAAAAATAAATCTAAAAATTAAAGGGTGTTCCGATCGTTGTGTTATTTTGATTTATAAGGCCTAAGTTTTGAATCATAAGAGGTAGAATCTTAAAATTTTTACAGAATGTGTATAATTTTGGCCGCTATAGCAACAAATAATAAAATTTATAGGGTGTTCCGATAGAGAGGTGTTATTCAAAAATATGTGTTTATTTCTTGAGCTGTAGGAGGCATACACTAAAAATATGTAAGCAGTAATTAAAACTTAGTTCGCTATATAAACAAGTAAAAAAATTAACCTAAAAATTAAACGGTGTTCCGATAGTAGTGTGATTTGCATGTATAAGGCCTAAGTTTTGAACCGTAATAAGTAGGCGCTTGAAAATTTCACAGAAAGTATATAACTGTGACCGCTATAATAGCAAATACTAAAACTTATACGGTGTTCCGATAGAGAGGTGTTATTCACGAATATGTGCTTATTTCTTGAACTGTAGGAGAAATTCACTAAAAATATGCAAGCAATAAATTAAATTTAGTTCGCTATATAATATAAGTATAAGTCTAAAAAAAAAATAAACCTAAAAATTAAAGGGTGTTCCGATAATGTTGTGCTTTGTATGTGTAAGTCCTAAGTTTTGAACCATAATAGGTAGACTCTTGAAAATTTTACCAAAAGTGTATTACTGCGGCCACAATAGCAAAAAACACTAAAATGTAGGGTGTTCCAAAAGTGACGTGTTATTTCCGTTTATGTCTTTTTTTGAGCTGAAAGAGGAAACCACCAGACTGTAAATAAAACTAGGTTTGTTTTATAAACAAGTATACAAAATTGAACTTAAATATTAAAGGGTGTTCCAATAGTGACGTTATTTGCATGTATATATCCTAAGTTTTGAATGAATAGGTGGAATCTTGAAATTTTTACAGGAGATGTATAACTATGTCCACTATAACAAATAATACAAATTAAAGAAAGGGTTTTCCGCCAGTGACGTGATTTGCATGTATAAAGCCTTATTTCGTGAACCGTAACAGGTAGACTCTTGAAATTTTGTACAGAAGATGTGTTGCTACGGCCGATATGACAATTACTAAAAATTAAAGGGTGTTCCTACAGTAACATGTTTTTCACTTATAGTGAATTATTTTTTAATCGCATAAGAAAACTCTTAATATATTTATAGAAAGGAAGTTGCCATGGCCACTATAATGAATAATAAAATTAAAGGGTGTTCCGACAGTGACAAGATTTTATAAACCGTAATAGATGCCCTCTTGAAATGTTTACAGTAGATGTGTTACTTCGGCCGCTATAACAAATTCTTAAAATTGAAGTGTGTCCATTAGTAACGTGTTTTTCACGAATATTACCTTATTTTTTTAACCGCAATATTTAGGCTCCTGACATTTTAATAGAAAGTGTATTACCATGGCCGCTATAAAATCAATTACATATTAAATTTTAAAGGGTGTTCTAATTATGATGCAATTTTCGCGAATATTACTTTAATTTTAAAATTTAATGGTGTCCCATAAGACATAAAGAAATAAACAACTGGAATTTTTAAATTATACTGAACATTGTACGGAACCCTACGTGTGTGAGTGTAACTCACACTTGACTAATTTATATCTTTTTAATCTACAAAAGTCTAGTTTTACTAAATTGTTTCCAACTTCAATTTCTCCAAAACAAAGTTTTTTTGCTATTAATACTGTTTAAAGTTATAATATTTTCATTAATCAATGCAACCAAGATATTACAAATGTCGTAAACGCAAATGCCCTCGTAAATATTGTGCATAATATCGAAACAAAAATTTTCTACGACATGAAAGTATGTTAATGATTCAAAAATGCAACTGTTTTTAATACCCATTTCTCGAAAATTATTTTCTAATACATTTTGTTCGTAATTTGACGCATTTATAAAATATTCAGGATATTCAGATGCATCACACTGCATTTGAGATTTGGTTTTTGTAATTTTTTAACTCTTCCACTAAATGGTAAAACTCTTTTTCATATCCGTGCAATTTCAAATCTATCGGCAACATAAAAGCTACGGTAAAAATATACTGTAATTTTGACAATAAATATTGAAGCATAGAAGGAAAGTTAATATAACAACCGCATATAGAAAAAGTATGGCTTCCAAGAGGATTATTTATTTAGAAATCATCAAAATAAAGAATGTAGGGAATAATTAAATCATATTTGTATTTCATTACTTTTGTTTTAAATATTTTCCGCTTGAAAAATTTCTTAATATATTTAAATTTAGAAAAGTTCGATTTCGAGCTGCGAATTTTATTAAAACTTCAAAAATATCATAAAATACACGTGCACAATTTATTACCTCCATTGTTTTCCAAGCAAACATCTTTTCTCGGATTTCTACACACAGTCCTAGTGGTAATAAATAAGTGTTCCTTATTTAAATAACGCAAGCTTCTGAATGTTATTTGTACCGCTAAATTAAAACATACACGTTACACGTTCCTGGTTTACATTTTGAGTTACTTACATTATAAATAATCATAAATAGATTCCATATTGATGTTTCCCAAGAAATCCTTCAGCATCTTATCGTCTTCTTTATCCTCCAATTTTTCTTTGGTAGAAAAGCATGAATTGCCAAATACCAAGATATCACCAAGATATCAATTCTATATATCACCAATAACGTTGTCTTCTTAAAGTATTTTATTATTATTTTGTTCCATTTTTTTTGTTTTAATATTTTAAGTTTGCTTATTAACACACTGATGACTTTAGAATGAAAAACAAACAAGACCAAAATTTTCTTTTTTATGTAATTTGACAACCTGCTTTTATCAAATCAACTATGTTCGTTTCCAAATTGTAAACGGGCGTTGTCAAAATTTTTAAATTTAGTCATATTCGTATAACTTGACAACCTAGCGTTGTCATTTCAAACACATTCGTTTCTAAATTGTTTTCAATAACAGCGATAACGTAATGGTTTCAAATTGACAACATTCGTTGTTGATTTTGCAACATGATTTTTCTTTCAGTGTAAAGAAATATTTTTTTAGGAAATTTTGTTGCTGGTAGTAATCGAAATGAAATACAGAACTGAAATTTTTGAATTTGTTTCTGTCTGAATGTCTATCCGTGTGTGTTGTCATTACTTAAAAAAGGAATTTTAGAAAAGGAAATATTTAATAGTTTTATTAATATTATTTAATTTTATTTTAAACAAGTCGAATTTTTTAAATAACAGTATTAAAGCACTTTTGTTTTAATTGCCGTCAAAATAAAATTAAGGATTTTTTTTCATTTATATGTAGGAACACAACAGACGACGATAACGGAACGATTATTGTTCGTAAGAGTTTGAAGAGGTAGAGTGTGTATTTCACGACTATCGTACTAGACATTTTTTCGTTTCTCTTTTCTGCTTTTCGATTTTTTCTGTGTTGCTTCACATTATATTTTTCAAGTCGGCGTCTACTTGATTAAAATTGTAAAAGCAGTCTTACTGACAATTAGTCCCCTTTTACAACAGACAGAAACAGGGCAGACAATTTTTTGTATCCTCTTTTGCTCTGTCTTAAACCTTTTACAATTGGACATGATCCAGACGGACAGATCTATATCATTGGAGAGCTTAAGAATAAATACAAAAGAAGGAAAAGACCAAACAAAACTCCAATATTCTCCCGCAATGCATCAAAAGTCATAGTTCTGTTTTAGTTTGATGTTGTGATTTGATTACTGTAATTATTTATTATTCATTAATTTTAAAATGGTAAGTGAAAATATGGTTGTGATGTAAACTAAGTCGTAAGTCAAGCTTTAATTATGTTTTGTCAAAATTTTCAAAATCTTGTAAAAGGAAAAATTTTCTTCAACATAATTTAATAAAATCTAAAATACTCATGAAGAAGTCGACAACCTTATCGACAAAACGTTGAGTAAAAGCTAAAGTAAATTGATTTTATTTACATCGCCCACAACACTACGGTCTTAAATGTTGAAAAAACTTATTTAAGTTTTGGATAATATATTGTAAAATGTAGTACTTATACCACGCAACTCTTTTTTTCACACAATTTCAGCATTTGAAAAATTTTACCGACACACAGTAAAATGTCTAGTGGAAAAAAATAAAAAAAAAAAAAAATTCGAATTTATCAATAAAATAAAAGTGGGATGAAAGCTGAGACACACACGATTTCAGAGGTGGTTTGGTTTTGCATGTGCGTTACACCTATAAAAAAGTTACATGTCTTTAAAGTCGAGTTATTTTGATAATTGTTTGATAATTTTTAAGGAAACAAAAAATGGGCTTGGAAAAATAAATCTCAAAAATTAATTTTTCAATAAAAATGCATGCAAATTTATTTGTTTTATTCAGAAATGTAGCGGAAACAATGAAAAATCCTAAAATTCAAATATTTATAACAACACTGTAAAAAAATTGTCAAGTTTTTAGCCCAAAATATGTACAATTTAAAAAAAAAATGGTCAGCTTCGATGGACCCGAAAAAATAGGCACATCAAAAAACTACTTTTATGAATCAATAATCTTATTTTCTGTTATATATACTAAAATATGTATACAAATATTTAGGTGTTTTCTATGCCAACTTTTGAAATATGTGACCCGGTCTATGAAAAGGTGGCTTATGACTCAAAAACAAAATTTCGAAAAATTAGTTGTTAAAGATAATCAATGCATTTCGTCAGTTTCTTAGTAGTTTTTCTTTTGCATTATGAACAGTCATGCCCAAAAGGCAACCAAAAAATGCAAAAGAGCATAAATGAGATAAGTGTGTGTATATAAAGAGCGATGTTCTTTTTTTCAATGCAAAGCATTTTAAATTTTTCAATTCCATTTATTATCTTGATTCTGGATTTTCAATACTATTCTGTTTTTCTTTCATTTGTGCTCTTCTTTCTCTACATTTTTAGTACACTTCTAAGCAAGTTAGGACTTTTTAGTTTTCACCACGTGAAAGAGCGTCTCAAAAACTATCGAAGCCAAAAAAAAAGTGGAAAAATTTTTTTTTTGAGTCATAAGCCACCTTTTCATAGGCCGGGTCACATATAATCATAAAGGCTTTAGAAAGCCTTTACAAAACCAAAGAAAGAACAGACTTGGGCACACTCGAAAAAATAGCAGAGAAAATTGTAATCAAGGTTTTGTGAATAAACTCATAATTTCTTTTGACTCATTAATTTTATCCAATAGAAATACAATAAATATAAGCAGCACTTTCAACAATAATCAAGAAACTGGTAATTACATAATAGTATATGAATCTATTAATACTGATTCAGACTCAGAAACTTATTTTAGTGATTAGGAAATTGTTTACAATTGTTATGTTATTTGAAATTGTTTGTAACTTTATTATTAATCTTTATATAAATATGTTTTTTAACTTAAAAAATAATTTAATTTTAAAATATTTAGTGTTGTCAATTTGGTAACCCTATTCATATAATGTTATTTGAGTACCAATGGTTATGAGAATTTTCAAAACTTTAAAAAATAAAAATAGTAAAATGTTTAAAATAATGTTATATTCAAAAAAGATATACGGCAGCCCTAAATAATTAGAGATTGGTTATATTTGATAAAAAAAACTATCACGCTTTATCATTTTGTATGTGAAATGATGGATTAAAATTCAAAAAAATAATTATTTATGAAATGGGGAAATTTTGGGTATTCAATTGTCCCCGCACCGGAAAAATAAAAGGATTTCTAAAAATGTTAATTCATTTTTTTAAATAGTAGGCTAAGAGAGATATGTGCCAGAAATTTCATGGAGCTACCATAACTCTTTCGATTTTTTTCCAGTTTTACTATGGGGACCGTTCACTGTGCGACTCTGCAATTTTATATTTATTTCTTTTTTATTGTTCTTATAATTTTAGTATTTACCAATATTTAAAATTATTATTTAGTTGTTCAGACTTTGCTTCTTGAATTTTTTAATTTACATTTTTGTTCATTACTTCTTAAAACAAACTCGAAAATACATATTTATTTAAGAAATTATTTTCCCATTTTAAACCTTTATAAAAGTTCATGTTTCTAAGTATTTAATATTTTTATTTCAAAATGTGCTAAAAGGAAATAAATAAAATAAAAGGAAATAAGGAAAACTAATAATAATATTACTGTTTCAGTTTACACGAGTATTTTATCATAGTCCATATAATAAATGTCGCAATTAATTATCCTTAGCATTGTTTAACAAGTATGTACAAACTGACATCCATAGCTGGAAACATTTTTTATGTTTTTTCATGTTTTTTAAAAACATTCGTAATATCAAGCAAGCGTGTTATAAACGGCAGTGGCGAATTTAAGTTACTCTTCAGCACCGAATCCCAAACGCCTCAAATAATGTTTTTTGACGAAACTAAAAGCATTTTGTAGTTAAAAACAGCTAAAGTGTGCAGTAAAACTCTTTTTAGGAAATTTAAGTGTGACATACAAACTAAAATATAAGCTTATAACAGTATTGTTATACTAGAGAAAGTTCAAGACAGTGTAGTGGCATCATTTTACCCTCTGCGATGGGTAGTCATCTTGTCGCGATGCAGAGGCTTAGTGCATGCCATGAGGCCATGCTGGTAGGGCCACCCATGCCAGACGGGCTCATGACAGGTACAAACTAAGAATTACCCTCCCCCTCAGTGTCTGATAGCGTCTGTTTCCCCTATGGGGCGGCTATCAGTTACCCTGCACGGAGTGTTTCTCCTTTCATTGAGACTGGTCACTCTGTCAGGGTACGTCCGTTTTTACTGTCCACTGTCCATAATCCCACCGGCGTCTGTTTCCCATATTGGGCGGCTTGGTGGTCTGTCTGACTCCCCGTCAGGCAATGGTTAAAATTACATGGCAGTATGTATAAAATGCAAACCCCCCCCCCTATCCCAAATGAAAAAAAAACCATGCCCCATGTATCCGGTCGGGGTCTTAACAATCTCCGGAGAACCTATTCCCGCTTCGTCGATTTCAGGAAGCGGTGAATCGACTACGACTGAGATCCAGGTTAGTCCGGTTGGAACGCCAGGCCAGGCTAATCTGCAAACCACTGGTGTCACACAAAACGCAGGAGGAGGCTCTGGGCAACCAGAACCATCCAAATGCACAAAGAATGCACTAACTAAAAGTGCCACAAAAGACAGCGAGGTGCCTCTGAACCTTAAACCAAGCACCTCAGAAGCTGCCAAGGTCCGTGCCGCTAAGGCTAAAACCCCTGTCTCGGGGGCTGCAAGCACATCAGCTGCAGCTGCCCCAGTGCCGGCTGTGAGCAGAGGAACTGCGAACAAGATTTCGGGTTCCACTGTCTCACCTCCCCCCGCCAGTGGAGGAACTGCGAACATGTCTTCGGGTTCCAAAGCTGTGCTCCCTGCCACACAAGGCAACACAAATAGACCAACACGGCACGTCCCACCTGCCAGAAGGGCCTTTTTGAAACGGCGAGCAGCCGAAAAATGCGTCGGCCAACTTGGCAAGAAGCCAGCTGAGTCGCTCACTAAGGAGGAATCAACCTCTCTGCAATGGGCTAAATCCACTCTGGCTAAACCGCATGCACCTCTACCTTCGTCCACTGACGCACCTAAGCGTCAGAGGTCGGAGGAGGAGACGCATGCGAAAAGTCAGCAGCCCGACACCAAGCGTCCGAAGCACAAGTCGATGGACAGGAGTTTCAGCGAGGTCGCCAAAGGCAACCTCGTACGTGCTGTCATCGACCGCAACGATGCGGACAGCTCCATCTCTCATGCAAACTGGGAGGTGGTTCGTAAGCAGCTGATGAAAGTGTTCTGGAGAGTCCTTAAAGACAATCCAGGGCCCTCTCCTCAATGCGTAGATGCAGGATGGTTCAGAGGGCGTGTCAAACTCATGGCCTGTTCAAACGAGCGATCAGCCACGCTTCTGAAGCTGGCTGTTGCTCTTTTGGAGGGTCTTTGGGAAGGCGCTAGGCTCGACGTGGTTTCTCTTGAAGAGATTCCCCGCCGACCTAGGGCCATGGCACGAATTCCCGAAGAGCCATTCTTAGCTCAGGAGATTATGGATCTCATTCAGATAGGAAATCCTGAACTACCAACCAATGACTGGAAGGTAGCCAAGATTTCCGAACCTGAAGGTACATCCAGACGGATCACCGTCTTGCTGAATCGGGAATCTCTGGCGCCGCTTCGAGAGAGACGTGGGAGGATCTTCTATGGTTTTGAGACGATCACCCTACGTGTCTACCGAGGTGACGATAGGGATCACCAGACTCAGGGAGATGATGATCCATCTCCGGACGTGGCAGACGATGAGACTGCTAGTCTAAGCTCTCATGAGGACGCACTCTCAAACTCTGAGTTTGTGGGTGAGTTCTTTGAGAGGATGGACGAGGCAGTTGACGAGGACGCCCTCTTGGACTCTGATCAAGAGGACGTCAACGTCACAATTGTACCCGCCACAAGAGATGGTGAAGGTGACGCAAGTCAATCTTCATCACTCTAAAGCAGCTTCGGCTGCACTGCTCCTCCGCCTGGCTGAGAGAGGGGAGGAGCTTGTCCTAGCCCAAGAACCCTGGCTACACCAAGGCAGGGTTTGCGGGCTCGGTGCAAAAGGCTTTAAGCTACTGCACACGAATGGTCAAGGTAAGATCAGAGCGTGTATAGTGGCTAAAAGCGATTTGAATATCTTCATTCTGTCTGATTTCAGTGATGAAGATACGGTTGCAGCCGCATGGGAGACAGGAAACAAAACAATTATAATTGTCTCCAGCTATATGGCGTATGATAGCGAAACACCACCACCTAAAGTTCGCAGCATTGTAGAAATGGCAAATAGATTGGGTTTGCCGGTAATCATTGGAGCAGACGCCAACGCTCATCATGTCGTATGGGGAAGCTCCGACTGCAACACAAGGGGTGAGTTTTTACTTGACTTTATCCTTTGTAGTAAATTAGACGTAGTTAACGTTGGTTCAGAACCTACTTTTGTTGTGACAAATAGAAGGGAGGTACTTGATATAACGCTAGTAGACACTAGGCACTCAGATTTGATCAGTTCGTGGAGAGTCTCAAATGACTGCTCCTTCTCTGATCATAGGTATATTGAATTTAAGATAGGTATTCAGGGTAATGGGGTTACACCCCGGCGTAACAGAAGGAAAACAAACTGGGAGCAACAGCGATCTTTTCTCTCAGACTTTCTTTCAAACCCTCCTGTTATCAATGATAGGCAGGGTATTGATGTCGCAGTCGGTGCCTTAACAAATGCATTCGAACTAGCGACGTCGGAATCTTGCAGAGTAAACATCTGCCGTGGTAGGAGTAAACCACCCTGGTGGAACTCCGAAATTGCGGAAGCTAGAAAAACCTCCCGCAAACTTTTCAATGAGGCAAAAAGACTAGGTAACTGGTCAGCATATAAGGCCTCAGTTAATAGATTTAAAAATCTGATAAGAAATGCGAAGAAAGCGTCATGGAAATCCTTCTGTAGCGGCGTAGAAGGGGCTTCTGAGACGAGCCGACTTCGAAAAATCTTATCAGTGTCGCAAGTTGTACCAAGTTTCATTAAGAAACCATGTGGTAACTGGACTACCAGTGGACGTGAGACCCTTGAGGTACTCATGGACACGCACTTCCCTGGTTGTATTCCTCTAATAGGGGAACACTCAACCTGCTTAGACTGCCACCCGCAAAATTCAATCCCTATTAGCAGGGAAGGACTTTTGTGGGCTATAAAGAGCTTTGACCCGTTCAAATCTCCGGGTCCTGATGGCATTATACCTGCTGACCTGCAGCATAATGCGGATCTTGTAATACCATGGTTAACCCGAATATACACAGCATGTCTGTCATGGGCGTATATTCCGGAACTGTGGACTAGGTGCTCCGTTGTTTTTATCCCGAAAGGAGGAAAAACGTCGCACACCTCACCGAAGGATTTTAGACCTATCAGTCTGTCATCCTTCCTTCTGAAAACATTGGAACGGATAATTGATCTCCATATGAGAACAACAATTAATCCAAACCGACTCTCAACATCTCAACACGCATATACCAAGGGTAAATCGGTTGAGACGGCACTGCATATGCTCGTAGGATGTATTGAAAAATCTCTAGAGCATAAGGAATATGCATTGGTGGCGTTCCTTGATATAGAGGGGGCGTTCAACAACGTGAAACTGGAGGCCATAATTAGGGCTCTGGAGAGACTGGATGTTAATCAGTCGATTATTAGCTTCATTAGGAATTTACTGACCTATAGGGTCATCATATCCAATATGGGGCGGGCTACTGTCTGTAGGATAGCCAGACGAGGGACACCACAGGGAGGGGTGCTATCACCTCTTCTTTGGAACCTCGCCTTAAATTCATTGCTTACGGTACTGGACTCTATGATGTTCACAACCGTGGCATATGCGGATGACGTTGCAGTAGCTGTGTCAGGCAAACACCTGGACACTATATCGCAACGTCTGCAAACAGCGCTTAGACAAATTAGTAGGTGGAGCACCGAAGGTGGTCTAAGTGTTAATGCGCAGAAAACGGATCTTGTATTATTCACTAGAAGAAACAAGATTCCCACATTTTCGCTACCACACCTTAACGGAATGGAGCTTAAACTGTCTGACAGTGCGAAATATCTGGGTGTTATTCTAGATTACAAACTGTCATGGAACCCTAATGTACAATTTAGGGCAAACAAGGCTTTAATAGCCATATATACCTGTAAGAAAGCCATAGGTAAAAACTGGGGCATTAACCCCGGAAATGCCTACTGGCTCTTCAATACTGTGATAAAGCCCATACTAATGTATGGAGCGCTAGTATGGTGGCCTGCACTAGGCAAGCCTACATACTGTAGTATAGTCAACAAAGTACTACGCACTTCAGCCTTGATGATCACAAGTGCCTTACGCACGACGCCATCAAAGGCTTTGTTTACAATGCTGCACTGGCTGCCAGCCGATCTAATGGCCAAACAGCTGGCCCTGAACTCGGCAGTAAGACTTAGTGCAGCCGGGACATGGAAATCGAAGAATTTCGGCCATGCGACTATTTTGGGATGTGTGCGCATATCGACCATCCCGGAAAATATTGATTATTGTGCACCCTCAGCCATGCCGACCAGAAGGTTCGAAGTATCAACTTCAGGCACGTCATCCATGATGACACATGAAAGTCATCAAGAAAACGTGCTTGAGGTTTACACAGATGGATCTAAAACGGACATTGGAGTGGGGGGAGGCGTTTTCATTCCTTACTTTCAAATAAGGATGAGTTTTAGGCTACAAAATCATTGCAGCACTATTCAGGCTGAAATTTCTGCCATAAAAAGAGCGGCAAATTGGCTAAGGTATCACAGGATATATGGTAAAGATATCCAGTTCCGTACTGATAGCAAGGCTGCGATAAATTCCTTATCGGGCGTTTATACTACGTCCAGTTTGGTTCGTGAATGCCGGACATCTCTAGATGAGATGGCGAGACATTCCAACCTGGAACTCTTTTGGGTGCCAGGGCACGCGGGAGTGCCCGGAAATGAAACTGCGGACGAACTGGCTAGATCTGGAACCTACCTTAGGGACCAGGAGATAGATCAACTAGTCGGTGTTCCGCTAAATTGCTGTAAGGATAACATACAGCAGGAATTACTGGGGGCTGCGCAGACCAGATGGTCGAACGAGCCCACCTGCACGACCTCGAGGCTTCTATGGCCTCAGTATGACTGCAAACGTACTGCAATCCTGCTGAGAACCCCTCGAGGTCAAATAGGCACATTAGTGGCTGTGCTGACAGGGCATTGCATTATAGGTGCACACGCTAGGAGATTGAATCTACCGCATAATGACTTCTGTAGAAGTTGTCAGGATGAGGAGGAAGAGGAAACAGTGAAACACCTCCTCTGTCACTGTGCGGCCTTATCTATGGAAAGGGCGGCGCTGCTAGGCAGCTCGATATTACAGGACCTCACAGACCTATCGGGTTGCGATATAAACAGGATAAACTCATTTATCCGGCTCTCCGGTTGGTTTTTGCACCAAACCTAAAGTGGGGATCGGTAGGTATCTATCCTGCTCATCCCTCTTTCGGGCGTCACAACGGGACCTAAGGGACCCAAGTGAGTCGGCTTTTCCCCTTTTGCGTAGCCGGCGACCCGTGCAACCTAACCAACCTAACCATCATTTTACCAAATTATGTATCAGACTAGGTGAAAAAAAATATTTTTCTTCGGCCTGGACATCTCAAATAAATTAATATATGTATATGTGAAGAGGGTAGGAGGTAGTTGCACCGCATATAAGTATGTATGGAAAAGGTTCCTCGGATTTAGTGATTTAAAAAACCAAAAATTTACAATTAAACTGTTGCCAAGTTTTACTAAAAAACTGTCGAAAAAATAATGGATGAACTCGGAGAAATTAAGCTTTGTAATACGATTTTCAAAAATTATTTCCAAACAAACGAATTTTAAAAATACATTTGTGTGAAGCCTTAGAAATGTATGTAACGTAAAAAAATCACCTTTTTTGTCTTCAACACATTAAAATTAATTATACACCTAATTCTGTTTTTACACGGTAGATTGGTTCCAGAAAAAACCGTATAAAAAAAAGACATTAATCGTATGCAAAAATAGGTGATTGGTTCATTATCTCTACAACCCATTAAAATTAGTTAAAAACAAGGATTTTTTAAGAACAAGAATTCATGTTTATTTTACTAAATCACATACATATATACATACATATATATCTATGTATATGATGAAGACTTAATAGATAGTTTCGTTCCAGAAATAAACGATTGCCTAATTTAAATTTAAATTTTTTATAGTTCTTACTGTGTCTTCTTTTAAGCCGAAATTTTTGTCAAGAAATGTTGAGCCTTCTTCATTTCGAAGGCAATCTAAAATTTTAATGTTGATTTCTAAAGAAATGGCTTTACGTTGTAGTTTTGTTTTTGTAGTTTTCGACGTTTTTTTTTTTTACTGATGCATTTATAGTTCACAAAACCTTAACACATTTCAATTGCTCTGACAAGTATATTTGCTTGTATGCCCCAAAAGGGAATTTCTATAAATTTGTGATATGAAAATATTACGCAAAACTTAAATTTTACAGAAAAAAATCTAAGCCCAACAGATTTTGAATCGTGCTAAATGGAATAAAATCGTGTTAAAAAATTATTTATTCCAAACTTTGTTAAGTCAAAACCGTGTAAAAACAGAATTCGGTGTAATTAGATTTTATATTTTTTCAACCGTTGGCATTTATTAGGCAACAAAGCAACACATAAGCCAACTTCAAAAGACAATAAACTATTGGGGGAATCGTTATGAAACAATTATAATTGGTACTTCTTACAACCAATCAGCGCTACCTTGCCCTTGAATGAAAG
Source organism: Phasia obesa (assembly GCA_949628195.1). NCBI lineage: Eukaryota > Metazoa > Arthropoda > Insecta > Diptera > Tachinidae > Phasia > Phasia obesa. Next base: position 62,379 of record CATIVE010000185.1, on the reverse strand, counting down.
GAGCTACTTTTGTAATTCAAATAAAAATGCATGTTTAAAATAAGAAATTTTAAGATTTACCAAAGTAGGCATATTGAAAAATAGATCTATATAAAATCCAATCTATTTTACCAAATGTCTGTTTATAGTTCAACACACCGAATTGCCTTCGATGAGCTATTAAGGGAATAATAAACCAAGCATTACCACCAGAGTTTAAGTGGTGCGTGTAAAAATATGACACAAAAAGTGTCACTTAAAACAAGTAATACTTTATGCTCGAAAGAGAAAAATACCGAACTGTTTTACATGACGTTTAACTGCTTTATCATGTAGATTATTTTTTTTGGTTTCATAATGTTACATAATGCAACATTAAAGAAATGATTTTATTTAATTAAATCATAAAAACAAACATTTGTGTGATATTTGCAATACTTTTGGTAAGTATGAGGAAACTAAATGTAAAGGGTGGTTAAATTTTTAAAGGCCGATGTTAATTTTGAATAAAACATAAATTATTTTGAAAATTATTGTCATTTCTTTTTATTTTGATAATATTGGTATGGTTCAATTATGTATGGAACAAAGTATCGGCCAGATGGCCGCCGTGACCTCGGCGGCACACCTCCATCCAATGCTCCAAATTTTCGATAACGCTGAGGCATAATTAAGGTTCTATGCCGTTAATGTGCCAAATTATCTCATCCTTTAGCTCTTGAATTATTGATGGCTTATCGACGTACACCTTTTCTTTCAAATAACCCCAAAGAAAGAAGTCCGACGGTGTCAAATCACATAATCTTGGCGGCTAATTGACATCACCACCACGTGAGATAACACGGCCATTGAACTTGTCGCGCAATAGAGCCATTGTTTTGTTAGCTGTATGGCAAGTGAAAACGTCCTGTTGAAACCACATAACGTCCACATCCATATCTCCCAATTCGGGCCATAAAAAGTTCGTTATCATCTCACGATAGCGAACACCATTAACAGTAACTGCCTGACCGGCATCATTTTGGAAAATATACGGCCCGATGATGCCGTCAGCCCATAAACCGCACCAAACAGTCACTCCTTGTGGGTGCATTGTTTTTCGACAATCAATCTTGGATTGTCATTCGCCCAAATGCGGCAATTCTGATTATTGACGAATCCAATGGTGAAAATATGCCTCATCACTGAAGATGATTTTCTTCGAAAATTCATCACCCAACGTTGCCATTTCTTGCCACTATTCTGACCATTGACGATTCCATGGTTCAAATTTGGTTAGTCTGAAATTGAGTAATGTCAAATTAAATGCAGAAAAAAAACTTGACGTTTAGGAGTGGTTCACATTCAACATCGGCCCTTAAAATTTAACCACCCGATATTTAAAGCATTTAATGAGTTAATTTTAAATTATTGATAATTGCAGACATGAAGCATTAAAAAGCAAATTTCAATTTAAATTAAATTTTTTTTATTAAATTTAAGTTTTATACTACCGTTTAATAGACAACCCATTGTGATGTTGTGTCGGTTTCCTTTAAAAAGTATTGAAAAACAGTTTCGAAACATTTTGTAACTTCTTTGGACTTTTTTTAACAACACTGCCTTAAAGCTTAAAAATTCTTGCTGAAATGAATCCCGATATCTAAAAGTTTGCAACAATTTTGTAAAAACTATTTTACTTCCGGAGGAAATACAAATACGAGTAATAACTAAATACGATTGCAAAAGTATAAAAATTAATATATGATTGTATAGATCGTTTTGAGAACGAAAATTTATTGTGAAAGAATGAGATTTTTTGAGCTCACCCCAGCCAATCGAAGCCGGAGTTCCCCAAGGTAGTATATTGGGGCCCTTTATATTTATTGTATACTTCAGACGTGAAACTATTAACTGAGTCCACACATCGACGTTTTCAGCTTTACCTGGAAACTCCACATAGAATCAAAGTTAACACAAATGAAGTTAAAAGTTGTCCAACTAAACTGGCTTATTGGCAGAAATTCTAATCTTAGCTCAGATTCCAAACTTCTATTATACAAGTTAATTCTAAAACCAATTTGGTGTTATGGCATTCAATTATGACTGCCTCAACTCGAACATCTATAGAGATATAAACGTGCCATCAGTTAAAGCAGAAATAGCGAAACTTGCCATAAGATATTTAAAGAAGCTTGAAACACATCCGAATCCGTAACATACTAAATGAACCTGGTTAGTTTCGATCTCCGTATATCAGAGGGATGACCCGCAAATAACAGTAACCGCGAAACATAAATAGTTTTATTATAAATGTAATAAAACACAAGCTTCTTAATATCTTGGGCGTTTCTTCTGTTCCTTATAACGAGTGATTTTTTAAGAGCTTGAGAACTTTTTTAAAAAAAAAAACGCATAAAATTTGCAAAATCTCATCGGTTCTTTATTTGAAAAGTTAGATTGGTCCATGACATTTACTTTTTGAAGATAATTTCATTTAAATGTTGACCGCGGCTGCGTCTTAGGTGGTCCATTCGGAAAGTCCAATTTTGGGCAACTTTTTCGAGCATTTCGGCCGGAATAGCCCGAATTTCTTCGGAAATGTTGTCTTCCAAAGCTGGAATAGTTGCTGGCTTATTTCTGTAGACTTTAGACTTGACGTAGCCCCACAAAAAATAGTCTAAAGGCGTCAAATTGCATGATCTTGGTGGCCAACTTACCGGTCCATTTCTTGAGATGAATTGTTCTCCGAAGTTTTCCCTCAAAATGGCCATAGAATCGCGAGCTGTGTGGCATGTAGCGCCATCTTGTTGAAACCACATGTCAACCAAGTTCAGCTGTTCCATTTTTGGCAACAAAAAGTTTGTTAGCATCGAACGATAGCGATCGCCATTCACCGTAACGTTGCGTCCAACAGCATCTTTGAAAAAATACGGTCCAATGATTCCACCAGCGTACAAACCACACCAAACAGTGCATTTTTCGGGATGCATGGGCAGTTCTTGAACGGCTTCTGGTTGCTCTTCACTCCAAATGCGGCAATTTTGCTTATTTACGTAGCCATTCAACCAGAAATGAGCCTCATCGCTGAACAAAATTTGTCACATTTGAACATTTCGAACCGAACACTGATTTTGGTAATAAAATTCAATGATTTGCAAGCGTTGCTCGTTAGTAAGTCTATTCATGATGAAATGTCAAAGCATACTGAGCATCTTTCTCTTTGGCACCATGTCTGAAATCTCACGTGATCTGTCAAATACTAATGCATGAAAATCCTAACCTCAAAAAAATCACCCATTACAAGGCCTAAGACGAACCGTTAGCGACTTTAACAACCTTAACACGTACATCGGAAGTATTACCGACGACATGAGCTTTACAACCAACAACTAAAACTTTATCGTTTTCTTCGAGGTAGTTCAAGCTACCGTCACGACGTAGTTCAAGCTATCCCACGAACTAACGGATAGCAGAATTATGTTGTCTAGCTTCAACACCAACTTTTTTAATTACAATTCCCTTGGCATGGGAAGCACCACCAAAAAGATTATCTTTCCATATTATACTCAAATGTGCCTTTTTGTAGTATCTGTCAGCCCAACGTTGATCACAGCCGTGGACCTGCTTTCTAGCAGTGCGGAGACATTTATTCTAATAAATTTTATTTATCTATTACTGTTGTCAATGTATCAATGAAATCATCATTTATACATAAATTAGCAAAACATAATACGGACTTTATATTGTAAATAATAATAAAACTTGTATAAAATATAGAAAAAGCAATCTTTATAAATTTCTTACTATTTTTCTTCTTATTTTTACATTGAAATAAAATTAGCATACTTTGTTTATTATTAATATATTATGGTTAAAATAATATATAATTTTTGAATATTTATAAAACTTTAGTTGTGACTTCAAATTTGTGTAGTGCAAACCAAACGTGTTGCATTTTTTGGGTGTACTAATCATTTAAAATTTAAATCTTAACCAAAACTTGTTTATCGTGACCAAAGTAATGTTACAAACAACTAAAATTTGTTCATCGCAACCATGTTTTTAGTTTAAAGTTTAAATTAATTTTTTTATGAGGAGGGTAAAATGGCACTCTCACACAAAATTATTATTACCACATATTTAGAGCACTCTAAATGGTAAGTAGCTGCAAAATAAAATAATAGTCAATATTACTAGCTAAAATAATAGAACATGAAAAATAAAATGGTTATGAAGGTATATTTAGAGGTAATTTATATAAATGGAAAACCATATTCAATAAAAATAATACAAAACTCGAAAAATTTAGTTTTATAGAATTTTGCTCATTAAGTCCATATTTATTTCTAGGCTGGTTAAAGGCTTTTAGGCAAAATGACTAGACTTACGACGCACAGTAGGATTTTGCTGGCAAAAATACATTTTTCGAGTATAATATATCAAAAATGTAATGATGCAGTTTTGCAAAGAACTGTTTAGTTAAGGAAAATGCATCATTAATTTTCTTATTTTAAATTTTTTTTCCAAAATAACGCGGCAAAGTCACCTAAATGAAACTCTGCTGAAACTGCCTCAGATTTTCATGAATTTCAATGGTTCGGTTACATAATTTCTTTTTGCGATATATACATATTTACTGTAAAGGTTAGCTTTATCTACCTTTGTGTCCTGGTTGCAATCAAATTAAAGGTGGGAGTGTATTCTTTCGATTTAATAAATTAAATTCCCATAATATTCCATACTGTTGAACAAAGTTATACATTTTATAAAAAAAGTCACATGAAATTTCACTATTTCAAAGATACTTCATACATAAAAAGTAGTGCATACTTTACAGATTAATTATTTTCATGTTATGAATAATAGCAACAATTTGTTAAATATTATTTAACAGATATTTAAAAGAAGTGATGAGTAAGAAAATCAAAATTTACAAATCGGACTGGAATATTCGGCTATGCCGAATCTTAAATGCCCTTCACCATAAATTATTAACAATTTCTTAACGATTATTTCCGAGGTATTTAAAAGAAATAACCAAGAAGAGAAAAGGAAGGAAAATTACAAGTCGAAGTGGAATGACAACCTTATAATACCCTTATCACCCACGATAAATGGCATAATAAACATCAAAAGAAGTTTTAAATATTTTTAAGTGTAAAAGTGTGAAAGAAGTTAAATCGCGATTTTATATTAAAAAAAATTTATAAAATGTATACTTTTGATGTTACTTATTTCGATCTAGCTAAGGACCTTATTCGTTGCCTTAATTATATTATGATAAGCGATTACATAAAATCAAAAAATGCGCTTTTAACAAGAGAAACAGCCAAAGAAGTTAAAGTCGCAATTCGAAGGCGGATTTTGGAAAATTTTTACAAAAGACAAGAAGAATCTTGAGGAAATCGTAATTACTTCTTTAAAAAAATTACTTGTGGCTAAGAAGTACGTATCAATCGCAGCATGTTAGTTATTAGAAGGACTAGCAATATATTAAGAGTGAGCTTTTCTGTTAATCTTTAATTCGGGACAGTCTTACAATAGGTGGTTTTACATGCCGGCTAGGGTTCACAAAGTACTTATTCATGGAAGATATTATGAATGTGGCTTTACTTCCAATAGGCCTGCTTTCAGCAGCACTGAAGAAGCTCGAAATAAAGACTATAGAAAGTATAGGCTAATGTTCGCCAGAAAGTGCAGCAGGATGGCAACAATCACAAATGTTATGTTACCAGCATAAGACGTCAACCTCATAAACATGTTTTGGAAGTTGATGATGTCATTAAAGAAATGATAGAAGATGAATAAAAGTCTATATTTTTGGTATTTAATTTGATATTTATTCATTTTGATGTTCTGGAGAACATTAGGAGGCGATGGGTGCGGTATATTTTCTTGAAACTTTATATATATATTTCAGCTTTATAACACTGATAATTTGTGGTAAGTTTCATGGCTTTTGGTGAAGAAATAAAAATTTTGGGAGAAAATATATTTTCCAATTACATGTGCGGTAGGCGTTGGGCGTTGCAGATTTTCATGAAACTTTCTAGATATTTCAATTTTATAATACTGATAACTTTTGCAAAGTTTCGCTATGATCGGTTAAGAAACAAAACTTTGGCGCGTAAAAATATTTTCGGGTTATATGGGCGGGGGCGATGGGCGTGGTCAATCTTGATAAAACTTTAAAATTTTCTTAACTAAGTTGATAGAAGCATATGTACCAATTTTTAATGTTCTATAAGCTCTCCTTATATTTTTTGCCAAGAAATGTATGAAGAAATCCCACTGTGCGACGCTCTGTGGCACATATTATGAGAAAACGGCTAAAATTCAATTTTGTATGGTTACCGATTTCAAAACCAAATTACTCATTTGAAAGGAAATAGCTGAGTACCCCGGGAGACAAAATATTATTGCTCTATTTCAACATTATAACAGAGAACAGGGTGGTCCAAAATGGACTTTCTCTGTATTTTCCTAAAATAAAAAAAGTTTTAGAAAATTTAAATTAAAATTTTAAGTTTGTATAATTATATAACCCATAAGCTATTAGTGTATGTCAGAAATTTTTAAACCTTGTTCAAAAAAGGTCTATACTCCTTTAACCCTAAAATACTAACCTGATTGATTTTACGTGTAGTTTTTATTATTATTGTTGGTACGCAAGCATCCAATGGTCTAACGGTATTAAATCCCACAAGTGCTTTTTTAATAGTTTTTGAACAAATACAAAGACATATAAAAAGCATATTTAGGCCCATTATTATAACTTGCCTTTAGCTAAAGTGAAGATTTTGTTGGAGCGATAAATAGTTTTAAACCTATGCTCGAGGTTTAAGGTCAAACCAGGCAAAAAAAATCGTTCACTAGTTTGTAGTCCCAACCCTCCCCTATACTCCTATACACCATTATATATGCGCCGGGTTGCAACCGTTATCACGGTCCAATATTCTCTGCACAAATTATTAAATTTTCTGCACAGATTTGCAACGTTGCTTTTTGAAGTATTTCGGCCTTTTTAATACAAATCTAAAGGCTACAACTTTTTATCAAATCGTCTTCTTGAGTGTTGGGTCTTATTACGTTTGGCAGACCCTGCCAATAAAACAAACATGTGACTTAATATTAGAGTAATAAATAAAAAATCATTTGAATAATTGTGTGCTAAATAAAAATACTTTTGAATAGAACTAGTTTTTACCCGATATGCCCACAGATACCATCTAGAAATTTTTTTGGAATTCTATTAGCATAATTATAAACAAAACTAATCGTGATTGTCATTTTAAATATAATTTATTAAGTAGCGAACGAAAAAGTTATCTGATATTGATTCATGAGCAAATTTTAAGTGCTTGCCTCCTATAGCTCAAGAAATAAAGACGTAAACCTTAAAAACACATCACTTTCGGAACACCCTATAAGTTTAAGTATTTGTTGCTTTAAGGGCCGCAGTTATACACCTTCTGTGAAAATTTCAAAAGTCTTAAAACTTATAGGGTGTTCCGATAGAGAGTTGTTATTCACGAATATGTGTTTATTTCTTGAACTATAGGAGGCATAGACTAAAGTTTTACAAACAGTAATTAAAACTTAGTTCGCTACATAAACAAGTATAAAAAATCAACGTAAAAATTACAGGGTGTTCCGATAGTTACGTTATTTTTATGTATATGGCCTAAGTTTTGAACCATAATAGGTGGACTCTTGAAATATTTACAGTGGCCGCTATAGCAACAAATACTAAAACTTATATGGTTATCCGAAAGTGACGTGTTATTTACGTTTATGTCTTTATTTTTTTATCTGTAGGAGGCAACCACCCCATAAAGTATATATATTCTGGATCCTTATACACAGAGAAGTTGATTAAGCGATGTCCGTCTGTCCGTGTTAGTGTGGTAATGTCATTTGCCAAGGCACCAGAAGAGATACAAAAAATTTAAGCACACCAATCTGTCAGGCATGGTTTCGAAAATTTTGGTATTAAAATTCAGCAACATCGGATCATTCCTTTGGAGGCTGCGGCCCAAAAACCACCCCAACCTATATTTTTTCACGTTTTTTTTTTAATTTTTTTCGGTTTTAATGATTCTGTTTTGCCTCTTTTGTCAAATAATTATTAGACTGCGACATGTTGATCGCAAGGAGTGCATACAGATCTCGGGCGATCAATAACCCCCTGCGAGGGGCGATTTTTGTTTGTTTTTAGATTGGTAGGGTTTTTCTGCTTTGATTTGTATTAGTGACCTTAATAGAAAGCAATGCACATAGAGGTAGCCAAGGGACCCACAGGGTAAATAAGAGTTGTTAAAAGGCACATGGGGGGTTAATATGAGGAAATTTTTTCTTTGTAAGGATTTCTCTTTGCTTTAGTCTGACCATTCTAACTCAATATAGATTGCAGAAAAGACCTAAATTTAACAAAAAAAAATTTCAATAAAATTTTTTTTAAATTTAAAAAGAAAAATTTAATTTATTTTTTCAAAAATATTTTAAAAAAATTCATAAAACATTTGCAAAAAATATTTTACAAAAAAATATTGTAAAAATTTTTTTTTTTAAATTTTCCAACAAATTCTTAAAATAATATTTTTACAAAAAATCCTTACAAACAATTTTCGAAAAATTAAAACAAAAATTTCAATATTTCTGTGAAAATGAAAATCATGACTGTAACATAACTTATAATTAATATTAAGAATATACATATATAGTAACATATATTTTAAATGCGTTTGATTTTTAAATAGATGATATCTCTGTTTTAAAACCTAGGTGCCTTAAACACATAGACATCATCAGGATACCGACTACAAACTGTCAAAAATAAAATATACACGTTTATAGGTAAACGATTATTTGAAGCCAGCAAAGCTACATGGCTACACGACCACCGTTGTGGCTGTCGTCAACTTAGGATATTTCTATTTTATTCAACAAAAGGAACTGTCACAAAATTGTAAATTACAAATTCATATACAAACAAAAAGTTTTGGAGGAAATATTTATAATTTTTTGAAAAAGTTATTTAATTTTATAAAAGCAAAATAAGTGTTTATACAACAATGTCAGAGTATACGATGTAGCTGTCGTCTTCAATATCATTAAGTAGCTGACAACACGGCGACAATTGTAGCCAACGGAATTTGTTTTCATTTGTCCTCTATTTCTGTAAATGAATTTTTCTCATAAGAGTTAATTTAAGTAAAGAGTGAACAATATGGATAATGGTGTACATGTCTGTGTAAATAAAATCACCATGGTGTAGGGTATAGCAGATTCGGCACGGCCCAATATAGCACTTTTATTTGTTTTTTTAATCATAATAGGTAGACCTCCCCAATTTGTACAGACTTGTGTTGCCGCGGCCGCAATGAAAATTACTAAAAATTAAAGGGTGTTTCGACAGTGACATGTTTTTCACGTATATATTAGTGTTCAAACGTACCTCATTGTTATATCAAAATATAAAATCATTATAATAAATAATACAATAAGTAATAATTAATATCATTTGAACTATATCAGCAACAATTAAATGAATAATTTGTTGATATTAATGACAATTTTTTTTCACTCTTTTTTATTAGGAATACATTTTTTATCTTAATTCTTATGACAATAGAAAAGAATTAAATATCTTTAAAATAATTGAGCCGTTGCTTTTGAAAATGAGAGAACTTTATTTTATTTAATGATTTGCATTTGAATGGCATTAAAAAAATTCACAAGCCGTAATAGACTTAGTTAGTTAGTTAAATTTATTGAGACTGATTATTTTCATATTACAAGGTTTGCCAACATACATTACTTTTAAAAAGAGTACTTAAAACTATAAAGTATTATTTTAATTACATAAATATACATTTGCTTACGCGTCTTGCTTATGTAGATTAAAAAACATTAATTATATGAAATTTATATGTATGAGTTTTATACGTAATAGACTTATTTTACATAGTCTATTGCATGTAAGTTTAATTGCAATAATAATGATTCATTTTAGCTGAAAAAATATAATGGAATGTAATTATAATACCAAAAAATTGAATAATTTATTTATTTATATATTTTATTTTAATATGATTTCATTCTACGTTGGTACAGTAAAACAAAAAGCAAAGAAAATTATAATTATTTTAATATGATTTCATTCTTCTTTTTACAGTAAAACAAACAAAAAATTAAAATTATATTTAATTTTAAAGTATAAAGTGGAAATAGAATAAAACCTTCAATAATAAGTTGTACGTAATTATAAACTTATATTTCTTAGGTTACATAGCGAAGTTTTGCACCATAGTTGCAGAATGAATGCTAAATTATGTTACTGCTCCTTAATATATTGCAATATAGAAAATAGTACAATTCAACGTGGACTTGTCTCACTTTCAAAATCAACACATTTGAAATATTGTTGACCAAATATATTTTTAATAACAAATCTATACTGATATTGTAATAATTTTGATTGTTAATTGATTAAAAATATAAAATTATATTAATTTGTTTAGCTTTAGGTTTAATTAATTTTCTTCACAAAATGGAGTTCTTTTATTTTCAAAAGCAACGGCTCAATTAAGTGATTTGCATCACTTTCGATACCCACAATACCTCAATAGCATTTTTTTGTCCCACGGTCCAAAGTTGTTAATTACGGGATATTACAGTTTACACAGTTTACTTGCCGTCTTAAAAAAGATGTAAAGTAAATTTTTAATTTAATTTAGAGTTTCTTAGTACCGGTAAATTGGATAAGCACACCTTGCCTTTTATCCCTATAAATTTATGTAATTGTGTTCTCAACTTCTATTAAAATTGATTTATTCGTATAAAAATTTCCCGTATACCCTTCTGGCCCAAGCTTTGAAGACACATTTATCGCATTAGACCCACACAAAAATAAAGATCTGTCTATGTTTTAAATTTCATTAAATTCGATTTAGCCGTGATTGACGTACAAATAATCAAACTTCCAAATAGATATACATATAATATATGTGTATTAGATTACATAACTTTATTATTAATATCACCAATCTGCGACCATTAAATTACTAGCAAAAGTTAGAATAAAGATATTGGTTAATTTTAAACTCCTTAAATTCATGATAAAAATGTATGAGCGGAATTTTTGAAAATAAAATTGACCATCACTGAAAACAGCTTTTGTCATATAGTTTTACTCATCAAATAGAGCGTGCTTTAAATAAAAAACTAACACATGTTATTGCACATAGATAAATAACATATGTTATGTTTTAAAAGGTTTACACTATGTGTATAGTTTTACATATAGAAAAACTGACATTCCATATAACTTGTACACGTAATGTAAACACGCTTTTAAGTAGTTCATATACATATGTACACATGTTGCGGGTTAGTATTTATTGGAACCTGTACGTGAACGGAGATTTGTACATAAGTATGAAAGTGTTAAACAGTGTCAATAATATTTATTTATACAAAGCTGAATAAAGTGTTTTTAAATTAAAATAATTATTTAAAATAGCGTGAAGTTGAACTAAGTTTTAAAAATATTGAAAATAATAGTGACGGCAATCAATCAATCAATTTTAATGAATTTATAGTTTAAGTTATTGGCACGCTAATTAATCTAAAAAAACTCTTCAATTACTTTGTTACAATGCACAGTGGTGCTGAATCAAAATATTTTGGTAATAACTCAGCCATTTGTAAAGGGCAAGGCCGATTGATCCAACAAGTCTTTTATAAGTTGTCCGACTCAATTTAAAGTTGAAATTTTCTGTGGATATATAATTAGTCAGCGAAAATAAACATTGAGGTAAAGGAAATCCCACAATTCCCAAAATAAATGACAAAAACCTCAATATTGGAATTTTTTCCATACAGTCTACATACGGATTAGGAGTCATGAAATACTTTAACCAATAATAATTCTAAAATGCTTATAACTTGCTCATTTTAAAACAGAATTTAAAAAGAAACCATCACTTTATAGGTATTAACTAGACCATTAGTTTTTAAAAATCAATCAAAAATTTAAGAAATACAAAGCTCTAAAACAATTTGCAGGGGCGAGGTACCGAATTTTGAGACCACATCGCGCCATTACTAGCAAGTGGATTGTGCGCACCGTCAAAACTTAGGCTGAGATACTCCTCTGCTATGTTCATGACAAATTTTGGATCAATCGATATATCCCTTTATAAATGGCTGACTTATTTCCAAAATATTTTGATTCTGCCCCCTGTGCAATAGAGGCAGCGAACTACGCTGCAACTTCTATAATCCCTTGAAGAAGAGGCATACAAGATTTGTCAAGTAACTAGTTTTTAAGTAATAGAGTTCTAACACATACTATGAAAGGGGATCAATTGACGCTGTTTTTTGTGACAATTTAGGTAATACTAGCCTAACGCAGTGAAAAAGCATGGTTATGGTATGGTCAAAACAAACATCTTATGTTATCTGCAACAATATATGGTTGCGATGAGCAACTTTTACTTTTCTTGATTAGGTTTTGTTACCATTTGATCATTAAATGGTTACGAAATCCAAAAAATACAACTTGATTGGTTTTAACTATACAATTTTCAAACCACAACCAAAGTTTTATTAGTATTTCAAAATAGTATTGTATTTATAACCATAATATATTATTTGTAAATAAATTATGATAAGTGTGCTCGTATGTACCAACAGTATGACTAAAAACAAACAACTAATGTTTAGTTTTTTTTAATCTAATAATTCGGGTTTATTCTTCAAAAAATAATAATTCATAAATTGAGTCATTTCTCATATTGAATGCTTAAAACATTAAATAAGATATAATTGTGTCTTTGTTTATAAGATACGTTTATATAAACAAATAAAGTATGGTTTTTATAACTCTCACTATATTTATTTAATTTTAGTTCAGAAGAAAATTTTATATTTTATAATGTTAATTTTAAGTTAGACAATAATATAGTTCTAACATGACAATATTATTATTATGTTAAAAATAATGTGGTTTGATTACAACCATATAATTCAAAATTAATATATTGCTCTCAGATTATGGTTACCTCAACCATGTTTTTTCTTTGCGTGTAGCTTTAGGTAAATTATGTATTTTTAAAAAAATTTAAATTAATTTAGTAATATGTCCTTTATTCACATATCAGGGAGCTTTTTGTACAATTGCCAATTTTTAATTTCAAAGATTTAGGATTTAAAGATATAAAATTAAAAAGGGAAGCTTTTTTTAAGAAAATTTAAGAACTTCGTTTACTAACCTAACCTGGAAGACATATTTCAAGCTCAAGGGAACATAAACCCTATTTTAAAAGGTATAATGCTGTTCTTATTTGTTTGCTTATTTCTAGTCGTGATGTGTAACCGGTCGTCAATTATCTGATAAAGTCTCCCGTGTGACAAATGTGGTTTCTTCAATTACTTATTATATTTTACAAATACAATTACTTTTTAATTTAATACCTGTTTATTTACAAAATACAATTTTATACTCAACACGATTGTACATATGTATATATACAATATTCATGAGAAACATTTTTACATTAAACAATAAAAAGATAAATACAAATTACCATCAATAAAAAATATCTTTTTGTTAACCATTTCTTCTTTTATTTGCTTCAGAACAATTTATTATCGTTACTTAATGCAGACGGTTAAAGTGTTCACACGCACGTTTTTCAAAGAATTAAACAAAAAAAATTTATAAAAAATGAAATTTTATTTTATCTTATTTAATCTTACCATAATCCATCGTGTGATGTAAACGAATTAAATATAAAGCAACATTATAAAAACTTAATTTAAATATTGGAATAATAAAGGAAAAGGTTACAAAATTAAAAAAATATGTCTTTAAAATTTTGTGGATTATTTGTATGCATATTTGGCAATTCCTTTGCGATTCGACATACGAGTACATACTATTCTACTTTTCACACTTTTGTGGTTAATGGGAAGGCAATTCAGTACAGACTATGGTATTATGATCGCACCGGTATCGGTAATAAAAAAATACGAGAAGGATTGCTACAATACGGCTAATATATCTTCGTTTACTGATTTATGCTTTTATTGATTTAGAGTTACCATTAGGGTTTAGGATTTCCGGTACTTTTTCATTTCCCGGGAAACGGCAAAAAAATTATTCACAAATTCATAGTTTTAATGAAACATAAAAAAGAACGCAAATAACGACTAAATATTAGTATTAACAGTTTATAAAACTTAAAAACAATTCAGGTAACAAAAACGACAAGATACAACAAATATTTATAAATACTGAAGAAGTATTTCAATAATTCTGTGGCAATAAGGAATAAGTGCTTAAGTCGACTTAAGCAAAAATTAAGTTACCTTTGAAATCTCCATACTTCAAAGTACCCGTGTGCAAAGTTCCAATTATTTTGTACTATTTTTCAGGAAGTTATAGCAAAAAAACTTTCTGCTTATCTTTTTTCAATGCAGAATCATATTTGGAAAAAAGCTTAAGAAACTACAAGGTATTTTTCAAAATCATAGAAACTCCTTTTACAACTTATTAATTGCAACGCCTGCGTACTTTTGGTAGATATAAGATATTTTTCAAAATCATACGTTTGACTCCCACAGGTAAACTTTATAGATAAGTTATTTTTAAAAAAAATTATTTTAAAGTTTAAAATTGCTCTCCTACAAAACTTAAAAATCAGACTTAAGCACTTTTTTCTTATTGCCACAGAATTATTTTTATACAAAATATGATTTTAGAACTGTTAGTGCGTTTAACAAATTACTGGAAATTCTTCTTATTGTTCTTGTTGCGGAAGACTCTCTTTAAAAGTTGGTTCCATTTAGTTAACAACAAAACAACTATTTGACGGTTCTACAGATTCGAGTGGCTTGAATAATCTTTTGAACAATTGATTTATGACAATGCACATTAGCAATTTCACCACTTTCTAAACAATTAAGTATCGCTAACGTTTTATCATCCTTTCATTCATTTATTTTTCTTTTCAATCATAGTTTTTGAAAGATTCGAACTAATAGCCAAAAGCTGCTCGTGGAGGGTCTGAATAATAACATCTACTTTTAACAAATTTGTGCCCCTGCGGCTCAAGGCCTCTAATGCAACTTTAATGGGATTCAAAAAGGCCACTAAATTTTCTAAAATCTGAACATATTCTTCAACCCCCAACTCTGCGCAATTGAAATCTATAAGAGTTTTTTAAATAAGTTCTTGGGTTTAACAACCAAACGCGACTCTTTGCCATACTATTGTTTCTTATATTTCTCGTGACAGGCTGCTTTTTGAGGACTTTTTCAAAATAATTTTACACTTTGTCTTGCACGATCTACCTATAGCATATTTATAAGTTTCTAGAAATATTATAATTTAAAAAATGCTTGTTTTTTATTCAGCACAACAGCGATCAAACATTTGTGTAATAGAAAAGAAACGCTTATTTAAAAATAAGGACCACTGAATTTTCTTTAAAATGCTCATGATTTTAAATTTCCCGTTTCCCGGGAAATTAGCATAAATTTTCCCGGGAAATTGTTTATAGCCTTTTCCTAGAATCACCGGACGGGAATTAACGTTTCCAAAACCCTAGTTACAATGAATTAATTTCAAATATTAAATAGCTGTGGCCCTACATATTATGGTGTCAATCATTTAAATAAAGCAAATACTAAAAATTAAAAGAAGACAAAAAAATTCATTCGTTTTGGTGCACAAGAAATGAAGAATCTTCGTCGTCTGAATAAAGTCGAAAGTATTCTGTAAGATTAAATTATTTATAATATATTAAAAAGAACTTAAGAAAAATGTAATACCGAGAATAGCGCAACCCTTTCAAGTTGTAACCAAGTCTACAATATCCATCTATCAATCCATATACAATCGCAAAATTTTACTGTAATTGGAACATAGGGATTGCTGATTTATTTTATTCTGGAGCAAAATATACATATTTTGTTTAATAATAAATTTTTTAAATTTTTGGTGGCTCAACAAGGATTGATAGTTCGGCCCAAATTATTTTATTTTCAAAAGTTGTTTTCGTCCACGGCTAAATATTACCAAGTAGATATAATTGTAGGTACGCAGTAAGCTGAAACCTATTGTACTAGTAACTCAAAATAAATTAATTACCTAAATGAAAATGCTATACGGATACATATCGTTGGCTTAGTCAGCAAATGTGCTATGCACTCTTTTAATAAAAATTGTGATTTTAATAAAACACCTGTATGCAACTCATATTTCATTTCAACAGATTTCTTTAGTTTGAAATCACTTTAATAGCAGTAACTCAAATATTCACACACCTTTTAGTGTTCTGAACCCAAGGCCTGTCTCTCTGGAACCGTAAAAGATAGATGCTTAAAATTTTGATAAAATTTCTATTATTAAGGCTTTCACGAATATGGCTTTATTTCTTTAAATTGGCAGGCACTTCGAATATAGCCACACACTTGAAATTTACACAGTAACAAGTATAAATCGGTGTCCCTATAGTAACGTGCTTTTCACATACGTACGTATATACGTAGCCGTAATAGGTAGACACTTAAAATTTACACAGGTTATTTGAAATTGTGTCCGCTATAACAACAAATATAATAAAACTAAAAATTAAAGAGTGTTTCAATAGCAAAACGATGTTTTGTACCTCCCATACAAAGTAAATATTTATCATCGTGTAACTTGGTAACAGTAATATGTAGTGCCTTGAATTTTTCACCCGTAACCTCTATATTAACATACATAGTTTACAGAAAGATAGACTGGATTGGTGGGATTAGTACCTTCTATACAAAGTGAAAAATATTATCCTGTATCTAGAGAACTCAGCAAGGTAGCACCATGGAACTTCGCACCTGTAACACCCATATTAACGTACATAGTCAAGCTAAACACAAGCTGAATAGGAATAGTAAGCGTGACACCTCCCATACGAAGTAAAAAATTATTATCGTATTCCTGGCAAACCACAATATATAGAGCATTAGAGCTTTATACGAGTAACTCATATGCTAATGCACATAGTATACCAAAATACAGAATTAATTGGGACAATAGGCGTGTTACCTCCCATACAAACTGATAATAAATAATTATCCTGTATCTGCCTTGGAATTTCGCACCAGTAACCATCATATTACGGAACATAGTTTAGCTAAACACAGACTGAATTGGAATAGTGGGCGTGGTATCGCCCATACAAAGTTAAAAATTATTATAGTGTTCCTGGCGAACTACAATAGATAAAGCCCTGAAGCTTTGCACGTGTAACCCCTATGCTAATGGGCATACTACTACTACCGAAATACAAACTGAATTGGGGAAGTGGGCGTGGTACCTCCTATACAAACTGAAAAGTTATTATCGTGTACTTGGAGAACTACAATAAGTAGAGTCTTACAACTTTGCATAACTAACCCTCAGAGAAATGTGCATAGTCTAGTTATGAAGTTGGTTAAAACACTTTGGGTATTATGAATTAAAATATTAGAAATACACGTCTACTTATTTTTATTGTTGATTTCAGTGCCCATAACGATTCAACATTAAAGTGGAATTTATCATCGAGGCAAGCGTATATGTATAATATTTGTATGTACATAAAGAGGTAAACTATTTTCTTTTCCCAAATTATTCTTTAAAATTTTATTAGAAATATTTTCAGAATTTCTTGTCATAGCGACCGTGACAACACATTTCAAGAGTCTACCTATTACATATATTATTATATTGCATAAATAAAGTTATATATATAAATAAGGTTATATACGTGCAAATAATATAATTTAATATAATGCTATAAAGGGCATATTAATACAAATTCTGTAAAAATTTCGAGAGACTATCTATTATGGTTCAAAAAGTAGATAATGTTCATGCAAATAACGTAACTGTCGGAACACCCTTTAATTTGTAGGTTAAATTTTGTATACTTGTTTATATAGTAAACATAATTTAATTACAGTGTGTAAATTTTAAGTGGTTGCTTTCTACAGCTCAAGAAATAAAGACATAATCGCAAAATTTTCTTCTGTGAAAATTTTAAGAGTTTACCTTAAGTCATATACCTTAGGTCATATAAATGTAAATCACGTCACTATTGGAACTCCCTTTCATTTAAGGTTTATGTTATTATTCCTGTTTATATAGCGAACAAAGTTTTAATAACTGTTTGTAAATTTTAAGTGTATGCCTCCTATCGGAATACGTCTGTATCGGAATATCCTATAAGTTTTAGTATTTGTTGCTACAGCAGCAACAATTATACACCTTTTGTGCAAATTTCAAGAGTCTACCTATTACGGTTCCAGAAATGAAAGGCGCTGACAGACGGACAGACATTGGCATTGACATTACCCTTTGGATACGGACCCCATAAAAATTAAACTTTTTTCTCTGTGTGCTTATATATTCTGATTTATTTATATACTCACTCACACCGGTTGAATGACTATGTCACTTTAATTTTCAGATTGGAAATAAGTAAAAACTCAAACACTAGAACGATAATAAATCTAAGAAAAAAATCATAACTCTGTGATATGACCTCAAGTGATTGTGTAATACACAATGTGTGTTTGCAATGCTGAATTTCTTTGGTACGTGACACAGATTTCTCATTTTTATTTTACTTTTTTGCATTAACTTGCAATGATGTTTATTGCTTTCAAACTTTTTTTTCATAGCGGGGAAAGGAAAGCAAAATCTTTCTTCTCGCTATGAAAATCAAGTCCCAACAAAACATAGCATAGACATACGACAATTTAATACGGAATTTCAGAAAAGGTTTTTTTACAGACGAGATTAAATATAAATTATTTGGAAGCGATGGACGTGCAGCTGGGATTTAGAATTTGGAGTTTATTGATGGCATAATGAATGAACATCTTTACAAGAGTATATTGGAAAGAAATTTGCAAGCATCTGTCGACATCTTGGACGTTGCTTTATTATGCTCCCAGATAGCTCCATAGCCCACTTCAATCACCAGACTTAAACCCAATTGAGCACGTTTGGGATTTAATGAAGCGAAAATTAGCACAAACTTCAATAACGAGCAAAGAGTAGCTAAAAGAAGCTTTAAAAAAATTCGGTCAAAAATATCTCCATCTGAAGCAGAAAGCTTGATATTTTCTCTGCAAATCCGCAAAGCAGGCTGTTATTGATGGCCGTGGTGGTCCAACAAAGTATAGAAATGTTTTTCTGTTTTAAATTATAAATGAGCTGAGACGTGCTTTTTACCTACATACATATATAAATTTTGTGGAAAACAAATCAAAATATCAGTTGTAAAACAAAACAATCAATAGAGAAAAACACTTGTTGTGTGACAAGAATGGAGTAACGAATTGCTGTGTATTTTTTAAAGTAAAATTTTATCAAAATTTCCCTAGGGAATTTGAACGATTGTAACTGATGGTATGATTTCACTTGAATTTTACCAAAACCATTATGTGTAAGGTTTTCCCAGCCATAAAATAAAAATTTATTACTTTTTATGACATTATTTTTTAACCAAAAATAAATCATACAAAACTCTTGCACATTAAGTGATTTTGGTGTTACTGGACTACATGTCATAAAATGCAAATTTATTCCCGGTATTCTATAATTTATGTATCTTTACTTAATTGTGAATAAAATCAAGAATGGCGCATCGATTTTGATCAAATATGTCTTGTATTATATCCACGTTTCAGAATTGTGGAAAAACTTTTAATTCTTTCATTTTTAGAATTTTAACCCAACAAAGTAACAACCGCTCAGCAGAAAATAATGATTCGCCTTATGCAGGTTTGTAAGCAAATGACGAGTTGTAACAACTTACAAACCTGCTTAAGTATGACATGATATTTGTTCCCGATATCCCACCTAAGATCTTGCCGTATTACTTTCGGAATTCGTCATAACTCCTGATATTTTTATTTTTTTATCTCTGCCTTACAGTTATGCTTTTTAGTATGCGTATTGTAAGGGGAAACGTAAAAACGTTGTTTTTTGAAAACTTAACATATTATTTCATTCACAATTGCATTTATTTAGCCAATATTTATGATCTTACTATAGCAGGAAAAGAGCGACTAATATTTTAAGGCCTCTAATATTTTAAAGTATTAATAATTTTGAAGAGTACATGTATATGATGTCAATATTAATTATGCGATAAACTTAAACAACCATTCTTACAATCGAGTAACAAATTAAAAAGAATAAAATACACATTTGTAAGGAAAAGTATGGCAAAGCTCTAAAGCCCCAACTATAATATGCATAAGCTAGCTTAAGCCAAGTTAAGCAACTGAGCAATTACATATAAATTATATGTGGCAAACTATGATGTAAAGGGTGTTTTTTATAGAGGTATAGAACTTTAAGTTGCAATAAAACAATGATGAAATGAATTTTATTTATCCGAAAGATAATCTTGTGGATTTACATTTTAAATATGATTTCTGGCATATGACCGCCACGGCTGGCGCGGATGTAGTCCAATCTGTACGTCCAATTTTCGATGACTTTTTCCAACATTTGTAGCCGTATATCGGCAATAACACGGCGAACTTGTCTTCCAAATGGTTAGGCGTTTGTGGCTTATCCGCATAGATCAATGACTTTACATAGCCCCACAGAAAGTAGTCTAGCGGTGTTAAATCACAATTCGCTTATGAAAATCGGGAACAACGGTAATCTCGTTTTGGGCCCATTTGCAAGCGTTGTTCAGGCGTGAGTCTATTCATGATGAATTGCCAAACCAAACTGAGAATAAATCACTTGACAGCTGTTAAATCGGTCGTCATCTTGAAAAGTAATGTCAACTTAAATTTCAATACCTCTATAAAAAATACCCTTTATTTAACAACACTTTATTAAGATTCGTCAAATGTCATTTGCTTAAGCAAAGTCCGAAACCGATCGCACATTCCGTACGGAAACAGCTGTTTGTGCTTTGTATAGTACATATGAATGTACATTCAGAAAAAATTGCAATGGAGAACGAAAGTGAACATATTATATCTAATTTTAATACACAGAAAAAAGTTTGAACATAAATAGTATGAACTGATTTCCTAATTTTTTGTTTTTAAAAAATATGAATTATTTCATCCATAGTTTGAATATGTTGTTTTACTACTTCATTCAAAATATCGAAGTGGCTTGAATAAATTTGTAAAAAAAAATTATTAAAAATTTTCTTTACCAAAAAAATATATACATATTTTAATTTTTAAAAAATTTTCTACCACCGCGTTTGTTTTATTTATGTATTAAAAAAAGTTAATTTGGAAATTTTAAAATTAGCACAATGAAGTGCTTTGTGTGAAACAAATGTGAGTGGTTTAATTTTTCGTCTTAAAAGAGTGCATAGCCTTTAAACAAATGGTGAGCTTTTTGTCTTACTTGCTCATGTATGGAATCCTCGCAGTAAGAGGAACTCTACAACGTGCCACAAGCTGCAATTGTGCCTTCAGCAGAAGCAAATATTTTGCCTAAGAGGCAACCGATGCCTTATTTTTATAAGATAATATCTATCTAAAATGGAACAAAAACGTCTTAAGTTTTGATTGAAGCTTCTTGAAAAAAATAATTACTCAAGACACGATGTTAATGAAATACAGAATAAAATAAAGAGATAGTTGTTAACACCAGTCAAGAGATCAATCGAATTAGTAGTTTATTTGATTTATTCGATTCCGAATATAAAATTATACTTCACTCAACTGCGAAAAATCTCACAGTTAACTTGAAAGTGTGTACAATGAGCGATGACAACATCATCGGTACTGAAATGCAAATACCAAATACTGGTTACACGATTTTTTGCACGGTGAGTGTTTTTTAAACTCTAGATGGTGCACTGCCATAGACTGTATTGCTTATTGCTTGACGTGACCTAGTTTCCAAGATATAAAGTATCCCATATTTTTCTGACCTTTTTTTGCACGGTGAGTGTTTTTTAATCCCTAGATGGTCCACTTTCATAACCTGTATCGCGTATTGCTTGACGTGGCATAGTTTCCAAGATATAAAGAATCCCATATTTTTCTGACCATTTTGGATGAAGCCAGATTTCTGAAAAACTGGTCACACGATTTTTTGCATGGTGAATGTTTTTTAATCCCTAGATGGTCCACTTCCATAATCTGTATCGGTTATTGCTTGACGCGACCTAGTTTCCAAGTAATAAAATAATTACAAATTTACTGACCATTTTGGATGAAGCCAGATTTCTGGAAAACTGGTCACACGATTTTTTGCACGGTGAGTGTTTTTTAATCCCTAGATGGTGCACTGCCATAGACTGTATTGCTTATTGCTTGACGCGACCTAGTTTCCAAGATATAAAGAATCCCATATTTTTCTGACCTTTTTTTGCACGGTGAGTGTTTTTTAATCCCTAGATGGTCCACTTTCATAACCTGTATCGCGTATTGCTTGACGTGGCATAGTTTCCAAGATATAAAGAATCCCATATTTTTCTGACCATTTTGGATGAAGCCAGATTTCTGAAAAACTGGTCACACGATTTTTTGCATGGTGAATGTTTTTTAATCCCTAGATGGTCCACTTCCATAATCTGTATCGGTTATTGCTTGATGCGACCTAATTTCCAAGTAATAAAATAATTACAAATTTACTGAACATTTTGGAAGAAGCCAGATTTCTGGAAAACTGGTCACAGGATTTTTAGCACGGTGAGTGTTTTTTAATCCCTAGATGGTGCACTGCCATAGACTGTATTGCTTATTGCTTGACGTGACCTAGTTTCCAAGATATAAAGAATCCCATATTTTTCTGACCATTTTGGATGAAGTCAGATTTCTGGAAAACTGATCACACGATTTTTTGCACGGTGAGTGTTTTTTAATCCCTAGATGGTCCACTTCCATAATCTGTATGGAGTATTGCTTGACGTGACATAGTTTCAAAGATATAACGAATCCCAGATTTTTCTGACCATTTTGGATGAAGCCAGATTTCTGGAAAACTGGTTACACGATTTTTTGCACGGCGAGTGTTTTTTAATCCCTAGATGGTCCACTTCCATAATCTGTATCGGTTATGGCTTGACGCGACCTGGTTTCCAAGTAATAAAATAATTACAAACTTACTGACCATTTTGGATGACGCCAGATTTCTGGAAAACTGGTCACACGATTTTTTGCACGGTGAGTGTTTTTTAATCCCTAGATGATACACTGCCATAGACTGTATTGCTTATTGCTTGACGTGACCTAGCTTCCAAGATATAAAGAATACCAGATTTGTCTGACCATTTTGGATGAAGCCAGATTTCAGGAAAACTGGTCACTCGATTTTTTTCACGGTTAGTGTTTTTTAATTCCTAGATGGTGCACTGCCATAGACTGTATTGCTTACTGCTTGACGCGACCTAGTTTCCAAGATATAAAAAATCCCATATTTGTCTGACCATTTTTTGCACGGTGAGTGTTTTTTAATCCCTAGATGGTCCACTTTTATAATCTGTATCGCGTATTGCTTGACGTGACATAGTTTCCAAGATATAAAGAATCCCATATTTTTCTGACCATTTTGGAAGAAGCCAGATTTCTGGAAAACTGGTCACACGATTTTTTGCACTGTGAGTGTTTTTTAATCCCTAGATGGTCCACCTCCATAATCTGTATCGGTTATTGCTTGACGCGACCTAATTTCCAAGTAATAAAATAATTACAAATTTACTGACCATTTTGGATGAAACCAGATTTCTTGAAAACTGGTCACACGATTTTTGCACGGTGAGTGTTTTTTAATCCCTAGATGGTCCACTTCCATAATCTGTATCGCGAATTGCTTGACGTGACATAGTTTCCAAGATATATAAATCGGAGGGAATTTTATAACCTGACGACTATATGCAAAGTTTTCTAATATAATATCTGCACAATAATCAAAGGGTCTTATTTTGGATCAACCCACATGTAGCAACCTTAATGGAGCAACCTTAAGTTTATTGTAACTATTTAATATTTATGTTAGTAAATGACATTATATGTATAAGTAAAAAATTATGCTTAAAGATTCAGAGGCAACCGCAGAATCAAGGAGACAAGTTTTGAAATATGATAAATTGAATGTTGAAGAGTTTGAAAATTACTGGATAAAATGTAGCTAACTTAGATTTAAATAAATATATGAAAAAAGTCTGTCAGAATTACTTACGCTTTAGCCTGAATACATAAAACCGTCAGGATTTAAATCAAAATAATAATAATTAATTTATATATGTATTTAAATAGATACAAATAGATTTTACTGTCAAAACAGGAGAATTTTACTTCGTTCCGAAATGGACATTATATTTCGTAAAACTGGAACAAGTTTTAAGATGGAACCTTACAAAGCAAAGCAATAGTTTCCATATCTTTCAAAATATTGACTTCCACACTTCTGACGGTAAAGTTATATTTTCTATATATTAATCAATATTATATTAAAATTGTATTTCTGAAATTGCAGATTCACAAAATTGAATTCTATTGTGGTGTTTGCATTACTTACTTAAACCTGGTTTAAGTTTCTTTGGAAAATGAGAAAATAACCCTAAAAATTGTACAGTAAATGATTTCAATAATACATTTGCAATAATAGGAGAAACTCACGAAGAACATGATGACAAAATCAAGTTTTTTTTTAAACAACAACAAGAAGCCGAATCATTTTGGATTTTTTTAGAATTAAAACTTGAACGTCCAAAAATAGCCATTCTTAAAAATTAAGTGAAAAATGACTAAATTTAGTTTTAACGCCAGAGTATTTAGTTCTTTTTTAACCGACTTCAAAAAAAGAAGGAGGTTATCAATTCGTCTGTGTGTTGCTTTTTTTTTTTTTTTTTTTTTGTATGTTTGTGCCTTCAGAATTCGGTCATTTCTGAACCAATTTTCAAAATTTTTGCACTATTGCAAAGGTCATGGCTACAGATTGGTCCCATTTTAAAAGAAGTTCAAAAGTTTAAAAATTAAAGGGTGTCCCCATACAACATCCATGTTTTTTACGTGTATTATGAACTTTATAGGTCACCAATTTAAAATTAAAAAAAAATGCATTTCACTGTAGCTCCCAATAACAAAAATTAATTAAAAAATAAAATTAAAAATTAAAGGGTGACCCAATAGGTGACTTAATTTCACCTTTATTCTCCTATCTTTTGAACCGTTATAGACAAACTCTTGAAAGTTGCACAGAATGTTCGTTACTATGTCTCTTATAATAAGTATAAATATTTAAAATTAAAAATTAAAGGGTGGCCCAATAGTTGATGTAATTTAATGTATATGGACACAAAGTTAAAATTTAAAAAAAATCTGTATGACAAAGTCCTCCTTAAAAAGTATTTATATTAAAATTTGAATTTAAAGGGTGTCCCAACAGGTGACGTCATTTGATATATATGACCATATCTATTAAACAGTTATTGATAAACACTCAACAATTAGACATATTGTCCATTACTATATCTGTTATAATAAGTATAAACATTTAAAGTTATAAATTACAGGGTGTCGCAATAGTTTATGTAATTTGATGTATATGACAAAACTTTTAAACCGTTACAGACAGATGGTTGAAATTTACAATGAACCTGTATTGCTACGACCGCTATAACTAGTATAAAATTTGAATTCGGAAATTTCAGGGTGTCGCAATATTTACCGTCTTAAAGAAACATGATTTTAAGTTTGTCTGTTTTGAAGTCGGTTTTTTTTTGCAAGAATTATTTCTCTTTAATGTCATTACATTTTGCTTGTAACTTTTGCTTCTTAATTTTAATAACAATATCGTTTACCTAACTTAATAAATCACACTTATTACATAAAAATTTGGCTTCTATTGCGAGTATATTAAAACGAGCGTAATCATAAACAATTTCTTTATTTTAGTAAAAAAGTTCTTAAAATTTACGAATATTTTCCTATTTTTTATTCATATTTATTACGAAAAAGTTTCATATATAATAGGAGTATATTTTGAAAAACAACTTTATGTTCAGTTCATATTATTTATAACAAAGTTCATAACTTGAATAAAAAAAGTTTGGTAAAAAAAAGTCATGTTCGATTCATATTATTTATGGAAAAAATCATTGGATCTAAGTATTATTTTTTTCTGTGTATAAAATGTTTAAAACAAGAAAAAATGTTTATAAGAAAAAAGGGAGGCGTTGTATAATAATCGAAATTAAAGAGAAAGTGCATTTTATTGTTTATGAGTTGAGTGATGCACACCGCTGTATTTTTTAGTACTTTTGGCCAAAATTACACAAAAAGCAGAAAGTGTTAAATTTTTTTCGAAATTTTCTTAAAACTATTAAAAATAATTATTAATTTGTATATGAATGGTATGAATGGTATATATACCTAATATAATATGTTTATCTAACACCTTTTTGTTAACAAGTTTCATTTATTCAGAAAAAAATAATTATTTTGCAAAAGTAGGAATAAAACAAATGTGCAACTGTGTCATAATAGTTTTTAGATTCATGTAAATACATTGTAGTCACCTAAAAGTCTTCAGTTGCTTAAGCATTTGACAGACTTTTCGTTTATTTTTTGACATTAACTTAAGCCAGCTTGTGCATATTATAGTTGGGCCTTAACTTACAAGATCGCATTTTATTCTCAGAGTAGCGTAAGTAAAATTTAAAGTGTGTAGATTATAAGCGAGACCAGCAAATAATGGCAACTGAAATGGCTGAAATTTTACATGAAATGAAAACGTATTTTAAAAACTATGCAGTTTTTGCTCGCATTCTTTAACATCACGTAACACTCTTGATACTTTATTTTTTCCTTCATACTTATTTAGTTTACTAATTTGGTGGTATACATATCTACTTTTACATATTTTTAAACTTTTATTTTACTCATTGGTCAAAATTAAAATATTTTGGAACTCAACCCTTACGAGTGACAATATGTCACAATATTAAAACTAAAGAACTGATATTTGTCACCAATTTTCTTCAGCAAACGTCATTTTAGGACAATGCGAATGCTTATGAGATGGATTAGCATGTTTTGACACTAACTGCTGATAGGTGTTCACGTTAACCTAAAATTAATTACTGCGATTATTATTGAAATTTTGTCTTCATGTGACTAGCATTTCATAAGCGTTAAGTTTATTTTTACTTCGAATAAAAAAAAGTAAAAGCTAATTTTTTTCTAGGTGCTTTCTTCATTTAGTTCTAGGTTTTTAATTTTTATTAACAGCTTCTGCTATATCGGCAATTATCAACAACAATGGAGGCACTAGTGCTGATATCGAAAACCGCATCAATTTTGCCATACGGTCATTTGGTCTTTTAAGTCCTGTATGGAAGGCTACTCATATCTCCACAAAAAAATAAGCATATTCAACTCCAACGTGATGTCAACTTTATTGTATAGATTCGAGACAATTATCTGCCAGCAGATGTCTGAGGAAGAGTTTAAAAATATCTTGGCCAAATATTATATCTAATTCCTACCTGTGGACAACCAGAAATCTGCGCACCGAAATACTGAGACGAGTGTGGAAGAAGACAGTTGGATTCTGAAGTAACAATCACAAGGAAGTCCCGGAATGAAATCAAACTAATAGCTCATAGCAGATCACAGTGGAATACATGTATAGTGGCCCTCTGCTCCAATTTGGAATGACGAAAATAAAATATTGATTTGTATTTTTACTTTGTGTAATTACAATGTTTTTAAAATATTTTAAACACATTTTACAGAGCTTTACAATAATTTTTAGAATCATTTATATATTTTACAATTTAATCCAGGGATGGGTACCTTTATATAAAGTAAATACACAAACCATAACTAAAGAACTATAAAAGTAAGAGTCTTACAATTGGTGTGAAAGACTTCCAAAGCAAAATCGCGAAAAATATTGTCAGGAGTCCCACAAAGTGGCGGACACAGCTAGTCTATATATATTGTTTTAATTTACAGTGCTATTCTCGAATAATAATTGTTGTGATAATAAAAATATTTGTGACAAGAACAACAATTTGTTATTCTAGGCTTCAAAAAAAAGCTTTTTTGTTCTAAAGTATTATAATAGTTGTCACATGTACAATAAAAGTTAGCAACATTCGTCAATGAAAGTAGTTACGAGTATAGTTCTTAGAATAGCAATGTTAATCTATTAACAAAGTTTTAATTAAAATGATTTTGAAGAAATACGAAAATATTTATGAGCTAACCGAAGTCTACAACAAAGATATTTTTATTCATCACATTGCACAGTGGGGCAGAATCAAAATATTTTTGAAATAACCTAGTCATTTATAAACGGCTGGGCCTATTGATCCAAAATTTGACATGAGCACAGAGGAGTATCTGAACTAAAGTTTTAAAGATGGGTACCATACAAACTCCAGTTGGTGGCGCTACGTGGTCTCAAAGTTGGGAACCTCGCACCCGAAAATTCTTTTACAGTTTGCCATTTCTTCAGTTTTATTCTATTTCCAAAATATTTTTATTGTGCCCCACTGTGCATTGTTTGCTTTTAGCTTTCAAAGACATTGGTAATTGTAAATAACATGTTAACCCTTCGGTACTTTTGTAATTCCAATATTTTTTTGACACCATTCTGGTACTATTTTTAAAAGAAACATTTTATATGTATTCTTCTTGGTTGTTCATTTACTCTCAGGTTAAATTATTGTTTTTTATTTGTTTAATCTAATTTAATTTTGAAATTATATATTGTGCAAATTAATAAACGTTTGTTTTTTAATATTATTTCAGACACATTAAACTCATTTATTCTCACTCCTTTTTTTGGTAAGCTGCCAAAATCAGTCATCTTAATTTGAAATAATTTCCATAGTTCCACCAAAAATAACAAAAATTAACATGCGACGTTGCCGGCAAAGAAAGTGAGGAATAATATCAAATAGAAAACTTAGTGAAATAAATGAGTTTTGTTTGTGCCAGACATTGTTATGCGGCCGTTAAATGTAATTCAACTTTTGAAAACCATTTTAGATTTACATTACAAGGGTTTGAATTTAACATAAAAAGGAAAATGTTACAACAAATTTACAAGCAAAAAAAAAATGACACAAAAGCTACATTGTGTACCAAATTGACTAAATCAATTTAATATTTTAATGAATAATAATTGTCCTGACAACAAGTAATGGACTATAAAACAATCAAGGTATATTTTTAGTTAAATTATGGTTGATAAATACACTCTGCAAAATAACTTTAGGACTTTTAACTTATAAAATATTATGCCTTACTACTGTTCCAAAATTACTCTATATTTTTAAAACTATTACTACATGAAATTATTTGTCTAAAAAAACAAATACGAATAAATTTAGTAATGCTTTTGCGAAACGTGACTTCGTCGTCGTTTTAAACATCGTCGTACACCAAATGCTGGAAAATTAAACGTTTAGCTAAGGTCAAGCTAGTGGCCAGCCACGTAATGCTCCTTCGACCCAGAACAACGTAGATGACGCCGACAATGTCAGAGTGAATTGAAAAATACCGACGAGGCAATTTTATGCACAATTACGCTTTAGAAAACATTGGTTGCAACCATACACGAATCGCTGCTTGCTGAACGTCAAAAGGTGTTAACTTATTCCAATGCTTCTGTAACAGTTGCAGCTTGCGAACGATGATAAATGTGTTATTATTTAGCTAAGCAAATTTATCAGTAGAAAATTAAATCGCTAAAAATAAAAATACGAGAAAACACACAAAAGCAGATTTAAAAGCCAGAAAAAAATATTTTTAAATTTTTTTTGTGAAATTCTGTTTTTACACGGTAGATTGGTTCCAAAAAAATCCGTGTAAAATAACCATGTAAAAGAAGACATTGATTATATACAAAAAAAAGTGATTGGTTTCTTATCTCGAAAACCTAATAAAATTAGTGAAAAACGAGAATTTTTTTAAGAACAAGTAATTATGTTTACTTTTACCATATGTACATATGTATATGCACGTACATATAATGTGTATTTTCACCGTTTATTTGCATCTTTAGTATATGATGAAGACTTAACAGATAGTTTTGTTCCAGAAATCAACGATTGCCTAATTGTTTTTTCATTTTTTGATAGTTCTTACTGTGACTTCGTTTAAACCGAACATTTTGCCAAGAAAGTTTGAGCATTCTCCAATTCGAATATATATATTATAAATTTATTCCTCTAACTCCCACTAGAGCATAGGGCGCCAATAACAGCTGTTCTCCATCTAACCCGATTTTGAATAGACCTAAGTTCGTTGCAAGATATACAAAGTTGGTTCATTTCGGATGGCGTTGAACGTCTCCATGTTGTGCGAGACCTGCCAATTTCTCTACCATCTTGTTCAAATGAACGATTCTGCGAGCTATACGCAGAATCGTTTTTAATGCCATTTTACGTCTTGAGTACTTTCCCACAGAGTGGAAGGTGTCTTTGGTTACCATGATTCCTAAACCAGGAAAAGATCACACAAAAATTGAATCATACAGATCAATAAGCCTTTTGTCAAATATGTCAAAGCTGTTTAAGAGGATGTTAATAACTAAGCTTAACCCTATTCTAAGCGACAAAGGATGTATTCCAAACCATCAATTCGGCTTCAGGATACGATCTAACAAACTTACAGGTTAGTCAATGTTGTTAAGAAGACTTTTGAAGAGAGAAAATACAGCTCTGCGCTTTTTATCGACGTTTCTCAAGCATTTGATAAGGTATGGCATGAAGGCCTAATATATAAGCTAAAACTGAATTTGCCCGTAAACCTATATAAGCTGCTTGATAGTTATTTAACCGAACGAAAATTTATTTTAAAAGTAGGAGATTTTTTGAGCTCACCCCAGCCAATCGAAGCCGGAGTTCCCCAAGGTAGTGTATTGGGGCCCTTTTTATACTTATTGTATACTTCAGACATGCCAACTAGTAACCGAGTTCATACATTGACATTTGCTGACGACACAGCCTTTTTGAGCATTCACGAAAGACCCGAAGTAGCATCACGATATTTACAAAACCACATATCCAATTTAGAAAAATGGTTGAAGAAATGGAGAATAAAAGTGAATGAACAAAAATGTACTCACATAACCTTCACACTGCGTACAGCATCTTGCCCCCCTATTCGGATAAATAACCAAACGATACCTCAGCTTTCAGACGTCAAATATCTCGGCATACATCTTGACCGGCGCCTTACATGGAAACGCCACATAGAAACAAAGTTAACACAAATGAAGTTAAAAGCAGTCCAACTAAACTGGCTTATTGGCCGAAATTCTAATCTAGCTTTAGATTGCAAACTTTTATTATACAAGTCAATTCTAAAACCAATATGGTGTTATGGCATTCAATTATGGGGCACTGCCTCAGCTACCAACGTAGAAAAAAATTCAAAGGCGCCAAAATAAGATTCTTCGTATAATTACATCTGCTCCTTGGTATATAAAAAACTCGAACATTCATAAAGATCTAAACGTGCCATCAGTTAAAGCAGAAAAGCCATAAGGTATTTAAGGAAGCTTGAAACTCATCCGAACCCACTGGCCCGTAACATACTTAATGAACCTGGTTACATTCGACTAAGAAGTAGGGACACTGCTTCTCTCATCCGTACATCAGAGGGATAACCCGCAAATTACAGTATCCGTGAAACATACATTTTTTTTTGTCCAGCACTGGTTGGACTAAACAAGTATATTTATTTTTTTAGACTTAAGATATGAGTAATTATTGATAGTTCAATTATATTAAAGATACAATAAATAAAAATTGCGAAAAAAAAATCTTGTTCAAATGGGTTCCATCTAAGCGATTGTTTAGACACATTGTTGTCGTCTCGACGGAGGATATGTCCTATCCACTGCCACTTTGGTTAACGTATCTCGGTTGCTACTTCCATTTGGTTTGTCTTTGCTACCAACTTAGCATTTGTTATCGTTCTAGGCCAAAAGATTTGTAATATTCTTCTTAAGCAGCGGTTAATAAAAGTTAAGTTTAGTTTTGTTTTTTAAAGAAATTGCTTTACGTTGTAGTTTTTTATTTGTAATTTGCGACGTCTCTTTTAGAGATCCATTTATAGTTCACAAAATATTACCACATTTCAATTGCTCTAACAAGTAAAATTGCTTGTATGCGCAAAAAGGGAATTCCTCTAAATGTTTGATATAAAAATATTTCGCAAAACTTAAATTTTACAGATAAAATCTAAGCCGAAATGATTTTGAATCGTGCTAAATGGAATAAAATCGTATAAAAAAATAGTTTTTTATTTTCAAACCGGGTAAAAAAAGACCGTGTGAAAATATAATTGGGTGTATATATGTATGTAAATATTTACTTTATTTTTTTTCATTATAATCAATGTTTTTGTACTACCTTGTATATATGGTTTTAAATTACGGTAAAATGCGATATAAATCCAGAAATAATATTAAATATTTTAATCAATTCAATTAATGTGCAGGGACCCATTGTGTGAAAGTTAAATATTGCGACAATGGTTTCCTCATAAATTTTAAGATATTTCATATACCTGACTCCTTTCAGCATTATTATGAATTTAGATTCTTCGACTATGTACAGATTGTTATTTACACATGTTGGGTGAAGCTGCCCAAGCCCTTTGAATCCAACTGTAGATTTTGAACGAAAGGCATAGGAATTTTAGGTAACAATTTAGATTTTGTCCTATACTTTTTCGTTTGGAAACTAAGAGCAAACTTCTTAAATGTTACAACGACGGTCTACAATTAAGTTTAACATATTCAAAATGTCTTATTTTACGTAAATTTCTTATATACCGCGTGGAAATAAATTTAGAGATCCAAACTTCTAAGAACGATAACAAATATAATAGAATTTTAATAATTGATAATTTCCCAGTTTATGTTAGCGAATAGAAAGTAATGGTAACAACGCCAATGTCATTTGTAGTCATTTTAATGACCCAATTCCGTTGCATTATTATTTTTAAATAAATTAATTTTGATTTTATTGCCTTTTTTGCTATTTTTTTAAATGTAGAAAATTTGCATAGTCCTGTATGAAAGGGTGCCAAATTTTGTTTTGCCCGGGGCGCTGAAAACCCTAGAACCGGCCCTGTACCCAGATGATACACAGTCTAGTACTGTGTTCGAATTTTTTAAAAAATGCTGATCAACAAGCAAGAATATTGCGATTTTATTGTTTTTAACTAAATGTTAGCAAATGCTGTTATATGAAAAATTCCCCATTAAGTAATGTCTGTTGGCTTTATTTCACAGCTGTGATAAAATATTGCCAGAAACATTTCAATGTTTTCTTACACTAAAAACAAAGCACCACTTCTGGAACATTTTTTCATGACTTTTTCATACAAATGTTTTTATGTGTGTAGTTCGACAGCATTCCGCATGAAAAACTTAACAGACTGGGCTTAAGATTAAATTGTTTTCTTGCAATCATGATTGGACTTTCTCTGTTGCAATTAGCTTAATTGTCACTGCCATTCGTGAAAATTTTAACAGATATCCAGTCAGAGGATAAATTGGAACTATGGCCAGAAAGTAATCTTTTAGATAACCATATATTAAACGCTATTTGCACCTACTTACAGTCTTTCAGGCAGAGGTACAGTCAAGAGCGGAGTTTGTTAAATGGCTCAGTATTTCTACATTTAACAAACTCCGCCCTTGAGTTTGTTTGTTAAATGGCTCAGTATTTCTACATTTAACAAACTCCGCTCTTGACTGTACCTCTGCCTGAAAGACTGTAAGTAGGTGGAAATGGCGTTTAGTATATGGTTATCTAAAATATTACTTTCTGACCATAGTTCAAATTTATCCGTGTGTTAATTATACTCTAAGGGAACTTTGTAAATGTCCCGTTCAGTTAGGGTGCGACCTGTATTCGGTCGATATTTCAGCTGTTTACATACAGCCGTCCAGTACTACAACTTCATCCTCATGCTAAGATTTGTGACCCCGATCGATACAATCACGAATACCTTCAGATGCCTTGCCGTAAGCGCCAATGTCCAGTACTTTTAACTATAGGATTAACAACAGCGCCATTGCCTGTGTGGTGTGGTGGTTGTGTATTGCGCTTCGACTGAAGCCCGATTTTCTACAATGACAATATTAACCTTTCTTTTATGTGGTTCTTCCATTTTAATTTCCGATCCAGAATAAAACGTGTTCGCCGTTGTAACTTGTCTTTAACATTTATGTTATTTGAACCGCAATTAATACTGCTATTCTCTAGAAAATTATGGATCCAGGTTTTGTCAATCTAGAACGGTCACATATTATTGAAATCTCCTTTAATGTCAATGAAAACAGTAGGTGTTGAAGCGAGTTCAACAAAGTTTTTATATTACCAATTTTTTTTCTTAGTGTACTAATTTTTTTTCTTAGTGTACTAATTTTTTTCATTCCCTTTTTTCATTTTCATTTTTTACTTTTGTTGTAAACTTATTTACTTGAATTTATTTACATGAATCTGCCAATAAACCTATTACTTTACATTGAAATATTGGGTGCCTTTATTTTTGTTGAAATACACACATTCAGTTGGAAAAGGAAAGAATCCCAGTCCAACATTTTGGTCCTTCGAGAAGTCCTAGAAGAGCTAGGGCTGGATTAAACCGGAGGAATTTGTCCACATTTTTTGGCGGCAAGTTGTTCTACCACGACAACACAAAAAGAAAATTCCAGAAAATTTAACAACAGGCAAGAGGTCTGTTAAAACAAAGACTTCAGTCAGCATCCCTTTCTACTGAAGTAAACGTCCCCAGCAGGCAAATAGTCAATCCAAATACAAAACGAAAAGAGAATCAACAAGGCAGTGAATCCATCAGGAAAGTCTCTCCATGAAGAAAATTTCGTGGCAACAATCAAGAAAAGGAAGTAATTGGGTATGTACAGTATTTAGATTACATTCAGTGCAACTGTGAAATAAATATAACAACAAGAATTCAATTAAAGCCTCGAAAGAATAAACCATAAATTATTATTATTAACCATAACCTCAAATTTAGAAAAAAATCCCTTTGGTTCCAACAATTAAAAAATTCACCCTAACGTTCCAACACTGTTATTAAATAAAACACACACAACTACTTGTAAAAAACACAATATGTCACACCACTACCACTTACCCAAGGCAAATTCATACCAGGTGGAGTCGATAGCCCAGCTGATTGTTTTTTGCTCTCGTTTTTTTACTAATGTCTTTTCAAAAAATACATTGTTTCATATCTGCTAATCTAATGTCAAAGTTGTTGTTTTGTTGTAGTTGTTGTCCTACTGCTCACACCTGGTATGAATTCGCCTTGCACTTACCATATTCTTACTAGCGCCTATAATTGTGTTTCATTTGCAATCGTTCCCTAACTCTTATTACAAAAAACAAAACAAGACAACAAGATCTTTTATGTTAAATACAAGAACATTGCTATACAGCATAACTAGCCACCACATTTAAAAAGAACATTTTCGAACAAACTAAAAAACAGTGTGGTGTGAGACAAACAATATAAATAAAAAAGTTAATTAAAAATAAAAATGAATAAAATAAACAGTTTAACAAAATGGAAAAAGGTCAACAAAAAGAATAAGTAAAAGTGCGACAACGACAAATACAGAAAGTGAACTATTTAAAAAGCTGCGAAAAACAGAAAAATCTTCAAGAATAAAAATTACAACAACAACACAGAAAATTAACATGGCATAGAAATAAAAAACACTTTAAAATACGATTTTACAGAAAAGAAAACGGTAAGTGGCAGAATTGCTTATTAAAAATTTAATTTTTATACAAAATTTATTAAAAACAAGTAAAAGTGCTATATTCGGCCGTGCCGAATCTTCTATACCCTTCACCACGGTGATTTGATTTATACAGACATGTACAGCATTATCCATATTGTTGACTCTTTACTTAAATAAATTCGTATAAGAAAAAATCATTATTCATGAGTTAAAAAATAGAAGACAAATGAAAACAAATTCCGTTTGCTACAATTGTCGCCGTGTTGTCAGCTACTTAATGATATTGAAGCCGACAGCTACATCGTAAACTCTAACATTGATGTAGAAATGCTTATTTTGCTTTTATAAAATTAAAAAACTTTTTCAAAAAATTATAAATATTTCCTCCAAAACTTTTCTTTTGCATATGAATTTTTAATTTGCAATTTTGTGACATTTTCTTTTGTTGAATAAAATAGAAATTAGCCTAAGTTGACGACAGCCACAACGTTTCATTTTTGATAGTTTGTGGTCGGTATTCTGATGATGTCTATGTGTTTAATGCACCTAGGTTTTAAAACAGAGATATCATCTATTTAAAAATCAAACGCATTTAAAACAAGTAAAAGTGCTATATTCGGCGGTGCCGAATCTTCTATACCCTTCACCACGGTGATTTTATTTATACAGACATGTACAGCATTATCCATATTGTAAAGAAATAGAAGACAAATGAAAACTAATTCCGTTTGCTACAATTGTCGCCATGTTGTCAGCTACTTAATGATATTGAAGCCGACAGCTACATCGTAAACTCTGACATTGTTGTAAAAATACTTATTTTGCTTTTATAAAATTAAAAAACTTTTTAAAAAACTTTTAAATATTTCCTCCAATACTTTTTGTTTGTATATGAATTTGTAATTTACAATTTTGTGACATTTTCTTTTGTTGAATAAAATACAAATTTGCCTTAGTTGACGACAGCCACAACGGTGGTCGTGTAGCCATGTAGCTTTGCTGGCTTCAAAAGAATCGTTTACCTATAAACGTGTGTATTTTATTTTTGACAGTTTGTAGTCGATATCCTGATGATGTCTATGTGTTTAATGCACCTAGGTTTTAAAAATCAAACGCATTTAAAATAAAAATCAAACGCATTTAAAACAAGTAAAAGTGCTATATTCGGCCGTGCCGAATCTTCTATACCCTTCACCACGGTGATTTTATTTATACAGACATGTACAGCATTATCCATTTGGTTGACTCTTTACTTAACTAAAGTCGTATGAGAAAAAATCATTATTCATGAGTTAAAAAAATAGAAGACAAATGAAAACAAATTCCGTTTGCTACAATTGTCGCCGTGTTGTCAACTACTTAATGATATTGAAGACGACAGCTACATCGTAAACTCTGACATTGTTGTAAAAATACTTATTTTGCTTTTATAAAATTAAAAACCTTTTTCAAAAACTTTTAAATATTTCCTCCAATACTTTTTGTTTGTATATGAATTTGTAATTTACAATTTTTTGACATTTTCTTTTGTTGAATAAAATACAAATTAGCCTAAGTTGACGACAGCCACAACCGTGGTGTAGCCATGTAGCTTTGCTGGCTTCAAAAGAATCGTTTACCTATAAACGTGTGTATTTTATTTTTGACAGTTTGTAGTCGGTATCCTGATGATGTTTATGTGTTTAATGCACCTAGGTTTTAAAACAGAGATATCATCTATTTAAAAATCAAACGCATTTAAAATAAAAATCAAACGCATTTAAAAAAATATGTTACTCTATATACACACATACATACATATGTATAATCTTAATATTAATTATATGTTATGTTACAGTCATGATTTTCATTTTCAAAGAAATATTGAAATTTTTGTTTTAATATTTCGAAAATTGTGTGTAAAAATTTTTTGTAAAAATAATTTTTTAAAAATTTTTTGTAAAATTTTATTCTAAAATTTTTTGGAAAATTTTTAAAAAAAATTTTTTTTAATATTTTTCTGTAAAATATATTTTTGAAAATGTTTTGTAAATTTTTTTGTAAAAATTTTTTTTTGGAAATTTTTAAAAAAATTTTTTTTTAAATTTTATTGAAAATTTTTTTGTTAAATTTAGGACCTTTCTGCAATCTATATTGAGTTAGAATGGTCAGACTAAAGCAAAAAACAATCCTTACAAAAAAAAAATTTCCTCTTATTGACACATGGGGGGTCCTTTTAACTGCTCCTATTTATCAGTGGGTACCCTGTGGTTCCATTGGCTACCTCTATGTGTATTGCTTTCTATTAAGGTCACTAATACAAATCAAAGCAGAAAAACCCTACCAATCTAAAAACAAACAAAAATTGCCCCTCGCAGGGGGTTATTGATCCCCCGAGATCTGTATGCACTCTTTGCGATCTACCTGTCACAGCCTAATATTTATTTGAGAAAAAAAGGCAAAACAGAATCATTAAAGCTGAAAAAAATTTAAAAAAAACCTGAAAAAACGTGAAAAAAATATAGGTGGGCGTGGTTTTTGGCCCGTAGGCTCCAAAGGAATGATCCGATGTTGCTGAATTGCAATACCAAAATTTTCGAAACTATGCCTGACAGATTGGTGTGCTTAAATTTTTTGTATCTCTTCTGGTGCCTTGGCAAATGACATTACCACACTAACACGGACAGACGGACAGAAGGACCCTAGGTTGGTTAGGACCGGTTATAATCACTGCTAAATTGCTGATGCAAGAACTGTGGGAAGAAAAATCCGACTGGGATGAAGGGTTACCCCACTGATTTTAACAAAATGGAACAAGTTTTTAAAGAATTTACCTGAGATTGCAAATATAAATATCCCAAGATGAGTGGAATATTCCCCAAAATGTCGTGTTCAGTTGCACGGATTCAGTGATGCCTCAGAAAAAGCATATTGTGGTGTCATATATATTAGAATAGAAAGTACAGAGGGAAAAATTAACAGTCACTTCCTAGTTGCAAAAACCAAGGTTGCGCCTATCAAACGGACTACAATACCGAAACTTGAATTGTGCGGAGCTTTACTGGTTACTAAGCTAATGCGAAGCTTTGAAACGAACATCAATTTCACTTATGAAATGTTTCTGTGGACAGACTCATCGATCGTGCTAGGGTGGCTACAAAAACCTCCAAGCACATTAAAAACGTTTGTTGCCAACCGAGTGCAACAAAACATCAGCGCGGCTAGTACGTCTCAATGGAGGCACATAAAAACTGAAGAAAATCCTGCAGACTGGAGCACAAGAGGCTGCTCCCCCCAGGAACTAGCACTTAATAAATTATGGTGGCATGGAACTTTCGCAGAACCTTTGGCCAATACCGCGAATTTTTGATCCAACAGACTTGGAAACCAAGGAGATAAAAAATTACCATTTAGAAACTAATTGTATTGACATGCTCGAAGAATTCTCATCCTTTGAGCGGGTACTACGAGTCCTCTGTTATAGAATTCGATTTATAAATCGCGTTCTTAGAAAAGTGTTTTCCTCAGAAGAAATTGAACATATTAAAATTCGGCTTATTTCTATGGCACAGCACAACTTTTTTGGTAGAGAGCTTGTATAGATTGCTAACACTGAATCCTTTTCTTGATAATAATGGTCTTTTACGTGTTGGAGGCAGGCTTACCAATGCAGGATTAAGCTACGACGAACGTCATCCGATTATTATCCCAGAAGGATCGTATCTTGCCAAACTCTTAGTTAAATTCACACATCGCATTCTACTCCATTCAGAGCATCACATCATGCTGCGCGCGATTAGACAAGGGTTTTATATAACAAGGCTAAAAAACCTCGTACGAAAATGAATTCGAGAATGTAAGGTGTGTACAGTTTATAAACACAAGTTTCATCAGCAAATAATGGCGGCACTCCCTCCAGAACGAGTAAACTTCTCCCTGCCATTTACCTACACCGGAGTCGATTTTGCTAGTCCCTTAAACATAAAATCCTCCAGCCTGAGAAACGCTAGAATTCTGAAAGGCTATGCAGCTGTATTCGTTTGTCTTTCTACACGTGCTGTACACTTAGAAAGCTGTTCGGACCTCACTACAGATGCTTTTTCAGCCTCGTTTGACCGATTTACTGGGCGAAGAGGTCTTCCTAAGACCATGTTTTCGTATAACGGTCGAAACTTTGTCGTCGCAGGTTATGCGCTACTCAAAGCTTATAACGAATTCCTCAAGTCAGCAGAAAAAGTACTAGTAGAAAAGTATACAACTCTTGGATTCACTTGGTCATTTATACCACCGTACGCCCCGCATATGGGTGAACTCTGGGAGGCGGCAGTGAAAAGTATGAAGTCCCATCTGAAAAAGGTTGCTGCTAATCTATCGTTCACCTACGAGGAGTTCTCCACTCTTCTTGTGCGGATCGTAGCTTTTTTTAACCCAAGACCACTGTCACCCATAACCGAAAACCCGAATGACTTTTACCCCTCACGCCAGGTCATCTACTTCGTGGCGCTCCATTAATTGCTCTACCTCAAGCGCCAGCCGAACCTCCTATCGAAGATGTGCCCTATTTAAAAAGATGGGAACGCCTTAAGGCACTCCAGCATATTTTCGCACGGAGATGGAAATCAGAATATATTACTAATCTTCAACACCGGTTTAAATGGAAAACAGAACGAGATAATTTAAAGCCAGATGATATTATTATAGCCAAAGAAGACTTTCTACCACCTACTGAGTGGCTTTTAGGCCGGGTTACAAAAGTTATTTTCGGACGAGATAGCAAAATAAGAGTAGCTGAAGTACTAACTAAAAATGGTCCTATTTTGCGTCCAGTAGTAAAATTGGTTTTACTGCCGCATGGAAACCGTACTCAAAACGAGGTTAAGCTTACAGCCACTTAATAACACATCTAAATTCCCCACAATATAAAGAGCACACAGTGCTCTTTAGTACTACATATACTTCTTTTGTTTCTTTTTTTCTCTACCTAATATAGACGACTGGCAAGCCAAAATGTCATCTGTGTGGCCTCAATCACCCTCTGAAATATTGCCGCAAATTTAAAGAATGGATTCCAGAGGTCAGACGACTTACCATCACCAACAAAGGGTACTGTTTAAACTGTTTGGCATTCGACCATGTGTGATACTGGTGTCCATCTCGCGGACGATGCGAATATGAGTACGGGCCAAATAAGCGGTGTAATGCGAGAGACCACACCATCCTTCATCGTGATGAGAGAGATCCCCTCTCTTCTAGTTTTCAAGAAACCGCACCATTACCCTTTGATGAAAACAGTACCGTTAGCGAGACTGATAGCCTTATCCGTGAAGCAAAAACCAATATACAACAAGAAGATAGTGACGACGACGATGTCCATGTTGGCGGAATTCTCAGCCGTATCCCAGGGGCTTTGTCAACCCCACTCAACTATGTGGAGGGTGAAGAAATTGTTATCGGCGGTATTTACAGCCTTCTCGGCAAAACAACACCTCAGATTAAACGTAACCCACTGTAAGATAATTGGAAAGCTGCCATCTGCCCGCGGGAGTATGTTGAAGCGAGTTCAACAAGGTTTTTATATTACCTAATTTTTTTTCTTAGACCGTTTTTACA
This sequence comes from Phasia obesa, assembly GCA_949628195.1. NCBI lineage: Eukaryota > Metazoa > Arthropoda > Insecta > Diptera > Tachinidae > Phasia > Phasia obesa. The sequence continues at coordinate 21,044 of CATIVE010000185.1, read as the reverse complement.
CCTTGCAACAAACGCCGAGTTTTTTTCCTATTCTTTTTTAAAGTTGCTTCGAAACCCCGCATTCTTTTACATTTGAATTTTTTCAAAATATTTATTTTTGAAAGTTTTGTTTTTTATGCTTTTCTGTGTTATTAATAAATAAACAAAAAACTGTATTGTCAACTAAACGTATTTTATTATGATTAAGCGATTAAACATTCTTAATATAATATTAACACACACACACATATATATATTTAAAAATAATTCTTGCAAAAAAAACCGACTTCAAAACAGATAGAAGGGCACCAATTCTAAACTAAAATGTAAGAAGTAATCTGCAAGAATTAGATTTAAACCAAATAAAAGATGCCCCAAAATTAGAAGGAAAAAAATAAAGACTATTGAATGTCAAGCCTCTCCCTATTACTGTTTAAATGTTAAGTTATTTTCACCAGCATCCGTCTTGTATGGGGACACCATTCAAGCCTCTGTCTATAACGGTTTCAAAGATAGGGGCACACAGATCAAATAACATCACCTATTCGGACACCCTTTAATTTACAATGTTAAATTAAAGACCTGTTGTTATAGAGGACTTGGTCACAAAGATTCTTTGTAAATTTCAACTATCTGTCTATAACGGTTAAAAAGTTTAACCATATATATCAAATTACATGAACTATTGGGACACCCTTTACATTATAATTCCAAATATTTATATTTGTTATCATACCAGAGAAAGTAGTGGATATTCTGCCTAATTTTCAAGTGTTTGTGATTAACGGTTCAAAAGATAGGGTCATATAGATCAAATTACGTAATTTATGGGGACACCCTTTAATTTCTAACTTCAAATTGTATACTTGCTATAGTGGACTTTGCAATACAGGTTCCTTGTAAATTTCAGCTGTCTGTCTCTAACAGTTCAAAAGTTTGACCACATACATAGAATTAAATTAACTATTGGGACACCCTTTTAGTTCCAAATTCAAAATTTTATACTTTTTGTTATAGCTGACTTACCACTACAGGTTCTTTGTAAATTTCAGCGGTCTGTGTACAACTATTCAAAAGTATGGCCATATACATCAAATTAAATGAACTATTGGAGCACCCTTTAATTTAAAATTTTGAGTATTTATACATTTTATTATAACGGTCATAGTAGTCGACATTCTGTCAAATTTTCAAGGTTTAGTCTATAACGGTTCAAAAGATAGACCCAAATAGGTCATATTATGTCACCTATGGGGACACCCTTTAAATTTTAAATTTATTTTTTTATTAATTTCTGCTGTTGGGAGCTATAGCGGCACGCAATTTTTAAAAAAATTAATTTGCTGCCCTTTACGGTTCTTAATACACGTAAAAAACATGTATGTTGTATGGGGACACCCTTTAATTTTTAATATAATGAACTGGGACCAACCTTGAAGCATAACCTTTCAAATAAAGCAAAAAATTTTAAAATTGGTTCAGAAATGGCTGAGTTCTGCGGTTACATACATAAAAAAAAAGCAACATTCAGACGAATAGATAACCTCCTTCTTTTTTGAAGTCGGTTAATAAGTAAAATATTGTTGTAAAATTAATTTTAATTTGTTTTGGAGTTAGGGACCCCTAAAGAACAAATCAGACCAGATAACACACGAAAATTGGAGTGTTGCCAGATCACAGCTTTCGTTGGAAAGGGATAGCAAGAGTTAATGCTTTTCTTATATTACTATCTCTTTCTCGTTATAGCTGCAATTTGACATTTTATTGTTTACAAAATAATTTGTGAAACTGGTGGAAAATTTTAATAAAATTTGAATTGTGTGTAAAATTAATTGTTTTATAAATAGCTTTAATATAATTTGTGGCAAAAATAAAATTTGAAGAAATATCATCCGAAGTCAACCAAATAAATAAAAGGAAACAAACAAAAGGAAATAAAACAACAGGAATCCAACAGGAAAAAAATGTAAGTATTACAAAGGTTTTCTATTCAAATTAATTTGTTTTTAATTAAATTATTTTGCTATTTCAGGAGTCGCCGATGCATAATGGAAAAATTTCTTCAGTTCCCGAAAATTCCAACCAAGTGTACATATTACATTTGTTAAATTTTAAAGTGAATTAAAGGCAATTGGAATTATTTACTTTGATTTATGTAAAATGATATGTTACAAAAATATATTCTTGCTGGATTAAAATATGTCTTATTTATTATTTAAGCAGGTTCTTACATTGGATAGATAATTACCCTGTGTTGGCAGGTCTGTTTTGTTAATGGTGACTAAATAATATGTTACAAGTTTCCTTTTAGTTTTTTAATATAGGTATGTATGAAATTTGTTTTTTCTAATTTCAGTCGTAACCAAATTACCTATTGGTGACATTCCCTTCAAAAAAGCTTCATTGTAATCTTCTTCCTTAACTATCTACTTATACTAATAAATTGAAAAAGATGCTACAAATATCTCCAACAACTGCAAACTATTATGTATTACGTTTACCATTTTTGCTGTTAACGTTACTTGGAATTAGAAACAAAACATTAATAAGACCAGAAAATAAAAATACATAAATTACTTTATTTTAAATGTTGACTTAAAATGCAAAACTAGATATAAAAACTGAAAATAAAATTTTCTATTTAAATTCAATTAAACTAAAAATATTTATTTTTATGTAATTTAGTGCAGCATCATTTAATATTAATGATTACGTGGTGGAGCAAGCTTTTGTGTTGACCGAATGTTGGTACGAATGCAACGTGAACCAATCCCTTGCCATTTTCGCACCTGCTTTTTTCACAAACGATACGAAGGTGTATTTGATTTCATATTTTGAGAATAGCGTGTAATGGGCCAGTTAAGTAAAGCTTTCGGTTTCTATTTCAGGACTTAGATCTCCCGCAAAAACATTATGTGAACTAGTTATCAGAACTAGTGGCATGCAATGCAATTTATTTTCCGTATATATAACAGTATATTCAGATTGATTTGCGTACCTTATTTTCTTTATCGAGAAATAAACGTTTATTCATTGCTGTTAAAGCGGTCGTGGTTGATAATTAAAATCAATAACCATAGGGATCATTGCTCATGAAAATTTTACAACTTTTCAATGAACCCATTTTACTGAAAAAGCAACTAAATACGAAGATGCATCAAAATTCCCTTTTATTGCACATTTTTTCCAACTTTATGATCATGTTGTATTTTTGTAACTTTTAACTGCGCTTTGAAACAACCGTAATATATTTTAATAACTTTTAACGAAATTATTGTACCAGTTTACTTTAAATATTATTAAGAAAATACAATTTTTGTTAAAATTTTGTTTCCAATTTTTGTTTACTTAATTGAAAACATATGTTAGTAATGACAAAATATAGCTGGTACTTCTTACTCATTGCTTTAAACATTTTTTGTTATCTTTTGATGCACTTTATCGAAAGCCGCAAGTACAAATGATAATGTACTTTTTTAAACGTCACAAGTGGGTAATCTGGTTAGTTATCTGTACCCTAAAGTTTCTATGTAAAGTTTTGTATATCTCAACTATTTAATGGAATGAGATAATATGAGTATCACTGGAATGGTAATTAAATGTACTATCTAACTAAATTGACATTAATGAAAAATATTATAAAACATCAAGCAAGCACAAAAAAAAGTTTTTTTTTAAAGAATTTTCTTGTCTATGTTCTGACAAAAAGAATGAAAATTAAAAAAAAAAAAATATTTGTCTGTTCACCTAAAATTTTTACCAAAGGCAAAAAGTAACCCAATTGTTTTCGCTTCAATGTCTGTCAGCGCCTTCTATCTCTGGAATCGTTATAGGTAGACTCTTGAAGTTTTCACAGAAGGTGTATATCTGTGGCCGCTATAACAACAACTACTAAAACTTTTAGGGTGTTCCGAAAGAGACTCGTTTATCACGTATATGTGTTTATTTCATGCATGTATACGGTCTAAATTTTTAACCATAATAGTTAGAGTCTTTAAATTTTTACAGGATGTGAATTACTGTGTTAGGACAAGGACATATTTTTCACTTATATTGACTTTTTTTACCGCAATAGGTAGGCTCCTATTATTTTCATATAAAGCTATAACAATAATTACTAAAATATAATGAGTATTTCGATAGTGATGAGGTTTTCGCGAATATTACTGTTTTTTTTTTAAACGCGAGTATATACAGAGTGTGTGAATTTATGGAAAAATACAAAAAATAATAATAAAGGGTTTTGCGAGAGTGGCAAATATTTTCGAATAGTTGTAGCCTAATTTTTGAACCGGAACAGGTAGACACTTTACACCTACGCAAACTATGTACAAATTTGTCCCCTAGAACAAATATCAAAACCAAAAATTAAAGGGTGTTTCGATAATGACTCGATTTTACATATATAACCTTATATTGACACTTAAAATTTACACATATTATATTTAATTATATCTACAGTAACAACAAAAAACGAAAATAAATTTAATAATAATGGGGTGGTCCCTTAATGTCTCAAAGTTGCGGAATTTGCCTTTCTCTTCTTAACCTTGTAGGCAAAGACTTGATATTTACACAGGATATTTTGTACTATGCTCTAGTAGAAAAAATAATTTAAAATTAAAGCATGCCTCATGAGACGTAAAAAATTATAGACATGAATTTTTAAAGTTGAACTGAACATAGTTCGAAACCATAATTGTGTGATTCTGACTCGCATTTGGCTGATTTATTTTTATTAATTTCATTTTATTTGGCTAATACTTTTAATCACCTTTCCAATCGCACGCATATTACCTCATTCTACCCTAAAATAGTCGAGATTTACCATACTTTACATACAAATTTAATGGGGTCCGTAACTGCGAAACTAAGAGTACAGCCCAATTTGTTCTTGTGATATTTTTGTTTAAAATTCAGTTTTTATATATACATATACATATATCTTAAATTATAATTTGGAAATATTTTTTTTATAGAAAACAAAAATACAACTTGTCGTTTTTTTCTGTAGTCAAAAAGTAGACAACACTTTAAAAAAATAAAATGAAAATAATCAAAAACAAAAAATGCCTCGTCAGGCTTTGTCATGCAAATTTTTTCAACCCCGCTTGCCTCCCAACCCCTCTTACTAACAATAAAAAAGTTGCATGAAAAAGTTGCGGCGTTTATTGCAAGGTGTAAAAGTGGTCTTACTGTACTGAAAACACTAATTTTTTTCATTCGTTTTTTTCATATTCATTTTTACTTTTGTTGTAAACTTATTTACTTGAATTTATTTACATGATTTTTTTTGTATTCCTAAATTGTAACCTTCAACGGTATTTAGTTTTTAAGTTAGTGTCTTCAATTATGCGCTTCATGCTATTGCTTGTGGGAGAGTTTTGGTTTCATATGACGCTATTATATAGGACTTATAGTTTTTACATATATTTAAAAGTAATTAAATTTAATTAATATTTCTAGAGTAAAACTATTCAGAATATATTTTAGGTGCATTTGTAGAGAGTTTTTGGTATGTGGTGTACAAATGCCTCTAATTTAAAAAGTTTTTGTCGTTCTTCTAATCAATATCAGAAGCACTTATTTTTATGTTGTTTAGCCGATCCAACTTCACTTGCCTCCGTAGACATCAAACATACATAACATAAAAACAACGGAAGGGTTATTGTTAAACTATTTCCTTACAACATAGAGGTAATAAATTTTTTAATATTTACACCAATATCTGGAAGTGTAACAAATTGAATAAAAAGTTTTATATGACCTTCCTCTTTTTAAACACAATAAACTGCAATGCACTGTGGTAACATTCGTAACACAATTAAATTTTAAATGCATTTAATACTCTAATAAACTTTTTATAATTTATGTTTCATTGTAACCCACATCAATGTAGGGACACACCCAACTAATCCTTCTTTGGTGCATGTGCACACAATTGTTTTTTGGTCTCTTATGTGTTGTAATAGATTCCCGTTTCGTACACAATTATAAAACGATATAAAAACTCGTTTGGATTGCAACTGAACATCGTCAAATACTCCTTTGAACTGGCCACACAATTGGGCTAATGGTCGGGTCAGAGCAATGTCTTTACATGTGAACAAACGTTAGAACCTAATTAAATTACATAAAATACTAGCTATCCCCGGTGCGCTTCGCTACACCCATCCACAAAAAAACAATTAACACTTGGAAGAAAAGTATAACCAAATTTTAACGCGAAAACGAACGCTATTCTCAAGTTAAAAATGTTCCCATCCAACCGGTTTTTTGCCAGACTATACGTATTAACACGATAACAATTTTTTACTTTTAATATTTTGCTAGACTATGCACATTAGTATGAGAGTTACTTGTGCAAAGTTGCAAGACTATACCTAATGTAGTTCTCTAGTTATGCGATAATAATTTTTCATTTTGTATAGGAGGTACCACGCCCTCTATTCAAATTCAGTCTGTGTTTCTCTACACAATGTATCTTAATATAGGGGTTACTGATGCAAAATACCAAGGAACTACCTATTGCAGATCTCTAGACACAGGATAATAATGTTGTACTTTGTATGGGGGGTACCACGCTCACTGTCCCAATTCAGCCTATGTTTTTCTAGAGTATCCGCATGGGTATGTTGTTTACTTGTACCCACTTTAAAGACAACGCCTATTATAGTTCTCTATATACACAATAATAAATTTTCACTTTGTATGGGAGGTACCACGCCCACTGTCCCAATTCATTCTGTATTTTGGCAGACTATGCGCCTTAGCACAAAGGCTACTCTTGCAAAGTTTCAAGGCGCTATGTATTGCAGTTCGCCAAGAACACGATAATAATTTTTTACTTTGTATGGGCGGTACCACGCCAACTATTCCGGCTATAACTCATGAACCAATATACATACAGAGACCGTTTGTACATAAAAACCCTAGTATTGACGTCACCTTTTACATAAACTTTGCAGAAACAAAATCGATTCACGCCTTCCAGAGAACATCAATTTCTAACACAATGCAACTTTTTTTTATTTATATAAGATTTGGAAAATTTAAAGAATTATTTGTACATGAAAAAAATAAGAGTTTCACTGTCATTTAAGAGAAGTTAGTAAATCACATAACAACAGTAGTATAGTGAATCGCGGCAGGGAGACTGTTTGTTATTATTTTGATTTTTAACACACTGCACAGTGGGGCAGAATCAATATATTTTGGAAATAACCTAGTAATTTATAAACCGTTTATAAATTACTAGGTTATTTCCAAAATATTTTGATTCTGCCCTAATGTGCACTGTAATGGCTAAGTCAGCAAAAGTGCTAATTTCTTTTTCAATTTTTTTCAGGAGTGACAAAAAAACGTATAGTTAATTTAGGTTAACTTTCTCTAAATGTGTAAACGTACATATTTTTCTTATTCGTCTTTTAGTAGATAATCTTGATTAAACGCGGATAATCGTAAAATTTCAAAATAAATCTTGTGAAAATTTCTTGACTGTATTGGTAGTTAACATATGTATTTGCTTTTAACTTAGTTTTTAATTTTTTGGGTTTTAGCACACATATTTGTTTACCCTTGCATAGCAATAAGAAAAAACTACATTAAGGTTTTTTTTGCTGAAAACGACGTATTTATTTATTTTATAACTGCACAAGCATTGACAAAATCTGTGTAAAAGTTCTGCCTTATCAATACAATTTTTTAAATTTGTATTCAAATGTAACCACTGTAATAACATGGTGATATGTGCCAATCAGTAATATACCTAAAAGCAAATGTGTGGTAGTCTAACTATCATGCAATTTTTCTTTCGAAACTGCTATTTTAATAAAACGAAAAGGGAAGTTTTCAATGTTGCAGATTTTTTATTTATGTTTTTATAAATTGTTTGTTATAAATTGCCAGTAGACATGAAAGCTGTAATTATATTTTAATGGTTTTTTTATTTTAAACTAAAATTTTAAATTTATTTCAAGGCTTGCGAAAATATCATGCGCTTTTTTCACACAACAGAATGTATTGTGTTGTGAACAAAATAATAGTTACTTCAAAAATACATATAAAATGTCTAACAAAAGAAAAATTTTTGTATGTATGTATGTATGTATGTATGTATGTATGTATGTATGTATGTATGCATTGTGATGAAATAATAGGGTCATAAACATGTTTGTTAGTGTATTTATTGTCTGAAAATAAAATCCTAATAATAGTTTTGCAAATATTGTTCTTCTGGATTAAATGCATTAATGTGCCTGAAATAACGCCAAAAGCAAAATGAAATTATTTTTTTAATTTTCGAAGGAAACGATTTAAACTTAGATAAATTTAGAGCATAAAAAAATATAAGTAATTAAGATTGAAGTAGAGTTTTTTAAAATTTCTTTTAATATATAATTTTGATAAGCAATATTAAATATTTCATATCATCATAGCTATTTTTCTTAGTGTTCAGTATATATTCAGTATATAGTCAGTATATTAGCACATACCCACAGAAGATGCCAATTCAATGGATTTTTTATGTTTAGAAAATGAATAAATATCAGCCTAAATGTTGTTTTAATTATTTATAGAATTATATTTATGGAAAAGATATAAAGGTGTAAAAAAAGAGTTTAAAGCCACTCGTCGCATTTCTTAAACCACGTAAGCGCCTAACAATCATTTCTCAGAAAACAAAAAAACTTAATAAATTTTTAAATGGGGGCTTAAAAACAAGTTTGAAAAAACATGTCTGTGCGATTCTCTAAAGGGTGTGGAAACTTTTTGTTTAAAAAATTTGGTACTTAAAAAGAACTGCAGCCAAATCTGTCGCACCTTTATGGTTTTTGTCAAATCAGAAAACGTAAATTTCTGTGTCTATATTAACATTAATTCTTATGTTTATCAAAAAGAAACTTTAAACTTTACCAATAATACTCCGAATGGTCTGCAACTTTCCAGATTTCTTTTCATCTCAATTACCAAAATTTAGTGGTTGAGACTTTAAAATTTCCAACTTTAAATATAAAACCAGTGCATTTTGTATGCAAATGTCATTTGCATGGCGCTTACGATGTTTTGAAAAAAGCTTAATTTTTTACAAAGTTATTAAGATGAGAATGTAGTCTGGTGGAAATGTTATTTTCTATCATAAAAACCAAAAAAGTCAATTTCGAAAACATGGCGCTTACGTGGTTTAAGAAAAACGCGACGAATTCCTTTTACTAACTCTTCAAACTTATATTTACTTTATAATTCGGTCCTCGTATTGATTTTATGGAATCCAGCTACATGAAACTACTCAGCTTCAAACTTGAAAAAAATTTTAAGTCGTAAAAATAAAATACTAAACATATTTATACTAAACATATTTTATTTTTAGTATAAACAAGTAAAAGTGCTATATTCGGCCGTGCCGAATCTTCTATACCCTTCACCACGGTGATTTTATTTATGCAGACATGTACAGCATTATCCATATTGTTGACTCTTTACTTAAATAAATTCGTATGAGAAAAAATCATTATTCATAAGTTAAAAAAATAGAAGACAAATGAAAACAAATTCCGTTTGCTACAATTGTCGCCGTGTTGTCAGCTACTTAATGATATTGAAGACGACAGCTACATCGTAAACTCTGACATTGTTGTAGAAATACTTATTTTGATTTTATAAAATTAAATAACTTTTTCAAAAAATTATAAATATTTCCTCCAAAACTTTTTGTTTATACATATATGAATTTGCAATTTACAATTTTGTGACATTTTCTTTTGGTGAATAAAATAGAAATTAGCCTAAGTTGACGACAGCCACAACGCTTCATTTTTGACAGTTTGTAGTCGGTATTCTGATGATATCTATGTGTTTAATGCACCTAGGTTTAAAAACAGAGATATCATATATTAAAAAATCAAACGCATTTAAAAAAATATGTTACTCTATATACACACATACAAACATATGTATATTCTTAATATTAAATATATGTTATGTTACAGTCATGATTTTCATTTTCAAAGAAATATTGAAATTTTTTGTTTTCATTTTTCGAAAATTGTGTGTAAAAATTTTTTGTAAAAATATTTTTTTAAAAATTTTTTGTAAAATTTTATTCGAAAATTTTTTGGAAAATTTTAAAAAAAATTATTTTTTTGAATATTTTTCTGTAAAATATCTTTTTGAAAATCCTTTCTAAATTTTTTTGTAAATATTTGTGAAAAAAAATTTTTAAATTTTTTTTAAAAAAATTTTTTTTAAAAATTTAAAATTTAAAAATTTTTTTGAAATTTTGTTGTTAAATTTTGGACCTTTCTCCAATCTATATTGAGTTAGAATGGTCAGACTAAAGCAAAAAAAAAATCCTTACAAAAAAAAATTTCTTCATATTGACACATGGGGGGTCCTTTTAACTGCTCCTATTTATCAGTGGGTACCCTGTGGGTCCATTGGCTACCTCTATATGTATTGCTTTCTATTAAGGTCACTAATACAAATCAAAGCAGAAGAACCCTACCAATCTAAAAACAAACAAAAATCGCCCCTCGCAGGGGGCTATTGATCCCCCGAGATCTGTATGCACTCCTTGCGATTTACCTGTCGCAGTCTAATATTTATTTGAGAAAAAAAGGCAAAACAGAATCATTAAAGCTGAAAAAAATTTAAAAAAAACCTGAAAAAACGTGAAAAAAATATAGGTGGGCGTGGTTTTTGGCCCGCAGCCTCCAAAGGAATGATCCGATGTTGCTGAATTGCAATACCAAAATTTTCGAAACTATGCCTGACAGATTGGTGTGCTTAAATTTTTTGTATCTCTTCTGGTGCCTTGACAAATGACATTACCACACTAACACGGACAGACGGACGGACGGACAGACGGACAGACGGACATCGCTTAATCAACTTCTCTATGTATAAGGATCCAGAATATATATACTTTATGGGGTCGGAAATGAATATTGTAGAAATTACACACGGAATGACAAACTTATATATACCCTTTCCACCTGTGGTGAAGGGTATAAAAATATGTTACTCTATATACACACATACATATATATGTATATTCTTAATATTAAATATATGTTATGTTACAGTCATGATTTTCATTTTCAAAGAAATATTGAAATTTTTGTTTTAATTTTTCGAAAATTGTGTGTAAAAATTTTTTGTAAAAATATTTTTTTAAAAATTTTTTGTAAAATTTTATTCAAAAATTTTTTGGAAAATTTTTAAAAAAAATTTTTTTTCGAATATTTTTCTGTAAAATATCTTTTTGAAAATCCTTTCTAAATTTTTTTGTAAATATTTGTGAAAAAAATTTTTAAATTTTTTTAAAAAAAAATTTTTTTTTTTTAAATTTTTTTGAAATTTTGTTGTTAAATTTTGGACCTTTCTCCAATCTATATTGAGTTAGAATGGTCAGACTAAAGCAAAAAAAAAATCCTTACAAAAAAAAATTTCTTCATATTGACACATGGGGGTCCTTTTAACTACTCCTATTTATCAGTGGATACCCTGTGGGTCCATTGGCTACCTCTATATGTATTGCTTTCTATTAAGGTCACTAATACAAATCAAAGCAGAAGAACCCTACCAATCTAAAAACAAACAAAAATCGCCCCTCGCAGGGGGCTATTGATCCCCCGAGATCTGTATGCACTCCTTGCGATTTACCTGTCGCAGTCTAATATTTATTTGAGAAAAAAAGGCAAAACAGAATCATTAAAGCTGAAAAAAATTTAAAAAAAACCTGAAAAAACGTGAAAAAAATATAGGTGGGCGTGGTTTTTGGCCCGCAGCCTCCAAAGGAATGATCCGATGTTGCTGAATTGCAATACCAAAATTTTCGAAACTATGCCTGACAGATTGGTGTGCTTAAATTTTTTGTATCTCTTCTGGTGCCTTGGCAAATGACATTACCACACTAACACGGACAGACGGACGGACGGACAGACGGACATCGCTTAATCAATTTCTCTATGTATAAGGATCCAGAATATATATACTTTATGGGGTCGGAAATGAATATTGTAGAAATTACACACGGAATGACAAACTTATATATACCCTTTCCACCTGTGGTGAAGGGTATAAAAATATGTTACTCTATATACACACATACATACATATGTATATTCTTAATATTAAATATATGTTATGTTACAGTCATGATTTTCATTTTCAAAGAAATATTGAAATTTTTGTTTTAATTTTTCGAAAATTGTGTGTAAAAATTTTTTGTAAAAATATTTTTTTAAAAATTTTTTGTAAAATTTTATTCAAAAATTTTTTGGAAAATTTTTAAAAAAAATTTTTTTTCGAATATTTTTCTGTAAAATATCTTTTTGAAAATCCTTTCTAAATTTTTTTGTAAATATTTGTGAAAAAAATTTTTAAATTTTTTTAAAAAAAAATTATTTTTTTTAAATTTTTTTGAAATTTTGTTGGTAAATTTTGGACCTTTCTCCAATCTATATTGAGTTAGAATGGTCAGACTAAAGCAAAAAAAAAATCCTTACAAAAAAAAATTTCTTCATATTGACACATGGGGGTCCTTTTAACTACTCCTATTTATCAGTGGATACCCTGTGGGTCCATTGGCTACCTCTATATGTATTGCTTTCTATTAAGGTCACTAATACAAATCAAAGCAGAAGAACCCTACCAATCTAAAAACAAACAAAAATCGCCCCTCGCAGGGGGCTATTGATCCCCCGAGATCTGTATGCACTCCTTGCGATTTACCTGTCTCAGTCTAATATTTATTTGAGAAAAAAAGGCAAAACAGAATCATTAAAGCTGAAAAAAATTTAAAAAAAACCTGAAAAAACGTGAAAAAATATAGGTGGGCGTGGTTTTTGGCCCGCAGCCTCCAAAGGAATGATCCGATGTTGCTGAATTGCAATACCAAAATTTTCGAAACTATGCCTGACAGATTGGTGTGCTTAAATTTTTTGTATCTCTTCTGGTGCCTTGGCAAATGACATTACCACACTAACACGGACAGACGGACGGACGGACAGACGGACAGACGGTCATCGCTTAATCAACTTCTCTATGTATAAGGATCCAGAATATATATACCTTATGGGGTCGGAAATGAATATTGTAGAAATTACACACGGAATGACTAACTTATATATACCCTTTCCACCTGTGGTGAAGGGTATAAAAAAGTTGTATTTTATTTTTAAACTAGCTGAGTCGGTCCGCGTTGCTGGCCCTAAGCAAACATTAGCGTTGTATTACCACACAATTTAAATTGAGCTTTTAACGAAATTTAAATAAAAATCCATGGAATATCTATCATTAAGTTTTTTTTTACAGAATAAGTTACATATGATGTAGATATGGACTCAATCCAAAAAAACGGATAGACAATGTTTTTTATTTTTTTATTTGGTGTAAAAACGTATAAAGTTTTTGGCGTGCCAACTCGGGAGCAAGCCTCACACAACTGGCCGTGTGAAAAACATGCATTTTCCAAAATTAAGCCAGCAATAGTCAATGATTGGCCTTGTGCTTTGTTGATAGTAATAGCAAAGGCAAGACGCAATGGAAATTACCGGTGATCAACCTTTAATGTTAGTACATGCGGTGGCATTCCGGGTGGTTCCAATGAATTCAAAAATTCAGTGGGATAATTGATGGCTTGTTCTTCATCCATTACTGTGTCGATCGATTTGTATTTGATTCATTTTCCGGGCAGTTTCAACTGAATTTGTCATTGAGCTTGTTGACATCATAATTTTTTGGTGCCAAAATTGCACGTTCGTACAGCCAATCCGGATTTTTGTACAATGTTGCACCTTAGTAAGCGCGGAATATCTTGTGTTATCGAATAATGTATATATTTTGTAAACAAACCGAAAACTCAGATTTTTGAATGCAACATTTCGAAAGTTTTAAATATTTGATATTGCAATATTAAATAGATTTTTTGTAAATATCTTCCGAACTACATAACATGAGTACGGCTTTAAAAAAAAATAAAATTAAAAAATGCAAAAAAAATAAATATATGTCATTGGTGGTGCAATATGAAAATTGGATTTTGGCACGCCCCTCCTCCCGCAGTCCATACGTTACATACATACACACATCCTGTTTTATATACATATATAGAAGATTATAGAACGTTCCTTAGACAAATGTTGTATGTTGTGTCTCGGTTCAAATATAGGATATTTTTCCCGTATATATATCTCATTTCCAAGAGAAAATAAAGGAAAAGTAGTTAATTTACGCAATTTTATCTAATATTAATGCAGGACTTACCGTAGCGAATGTGGAAAATGTACCTACTTTTAGACGACCGGGCTGCGAGGGCACTATACCAGAAATAACTTTAGTGTCTGATAATTTTGCGAACAGAGTCAAAGATTGGAGTGGTGTTCCCAAAGATCTGGAAGAGGCAACATCTTGTGCTCATAAGCAAAGAAAAAGGAGATCCAAACTCGCCATCAGCGTATAGACCACTTTGCATGTTGGACACAGCGGGAAAACTTTACGAAAGCTTAGTTTGCTGAATATGACACCTGTCTTAAGAAAGGGGTTTTCCCAAAGATCTGGAAGAGGCAACAACTTGGCTCATAAGCAAAGGAAAAGGAGATCCAAACTCGCCATCAGCGTATAGACCACTTTGCATGTTGGACACAGCGGGAAAACTTTACGAAAGCTTAATAAAACCTCTACTGAATGAAGCCATAACAGGTAGTGGAGGGCTTTCAGACAGGCAACATGGCTTTAGACCAAAGAGGTCCACCATAGGAGCCGTGAACGAAATGATCTGCGCGTATGAGGAAATACAGACCGGGCCCCACTCCACCAGACCATTGGTTCTCCTGGCTAAACTGGACGTTAAGAACGCTTTTAACAGCCTTAGATGAAAGCTGTTACTGTACTGAAAGCCTTAGAAGAACGTTTTCACATTCCGGCTTACTTGGCGAGGGTTATAAAAGACTATCTTAAAGACAGAGAACTTATTTACAACACAACAGAAGGTCAGAAGAAGATGCAAGTAACGTCAGGCGAAGCACAAGGGTCTATTCTAGGACCGGACCTGTGGAACATTAGTTACGATGTAATATTTAATATTGAAATGCCAGCGGACACCTTCCTAGTGGGATACGCGGACGATGTAGTAGCGGTAATTCGAGCCCGAAATATAGAAGTGGCCAAAAGGAAACTAAGGCAAGTGATAAGGACCAAAACGTGGCTAGATGAACACGGCTTACAACTAGCTTCACATAAAACAGAAATACTCATTCTCACCAGACTTCATGTAACCGCGGAGATAGATATACATATAGAAGGCTTCACAATGAGAACAAAGAAATTCCTCAACTATTTGGGAATAAGACTTGATTCAAAGCTATCGTACTCAAAGCAGATCCGCTATGCCATAAACAAAGCCTCGAAGATCACAGGACAGCTGAGCCGATTGATGGCTAACATAGGTGGACCGCTGCTAACCAAGCGTAAGCTCCTAATGGAAGCGAGCACCAGTGTTCTCCTTTATGGAAGCGAGATATGGGGCGAAAAAATTAAGGTGAAGAAAAGAGCGTAGGCACTGCTGGCCGTGCAAAGAACAACCGCGCTACGGGTAACATCTGCGTATCGTACGGTGTCCGCAAGCGCTATACTATTTAGTTATAGCGGAAATGACCCCAATATACCTTCACATAATAGGGCGAAGGAGGATATGGTTAGCAAAACAAACCAACGACATAGAACCCAGCAGAGAAGAGCAAATCAGACAGTAGATTCTAGAGAGCTGGCTTATTAGGTGGAACACCGATACAAGAGGCAGGTGGACTTTAAGGCTCATCCCAGATATAAAAAAGTGGGTAAATAGACGACACGGAAATGTTAATACCCAAATGTTGTCAGGTCATGGATACAAAATGAATAAATGCGCACTCCTTATTGCCTTTACGAAAATGAAGATGTAACAGATGATGCAGAGCATACCTTCTTCAAGTGTTCCCGCTGGTCAGAAAATCGGCGAGAACTGGTCAGCGTCACGGGACTATTAACGGTATAAAATATTATCGATAGCATGATAGCAGAAGAAAATAACTGGCGAGCAGTCGCAAAATATTGCGAAACAATAGACGCCGCAGAAAGGAGAATAAACACAGGTACAAGGGTAACCGGAAACTTAAATGCAGATTAGATTAACTGCTGCAGGACTAAACGAAATCGAACGTCGATTTCGACGAAAAAGAGCGGAGCCTGGATGATGGCGAATAAGATGACGGTTTAAGGCCGAGCAGCGAACCACCCCGAAGTAATGCGCAAGCGATCCCGGGGTGGATTTCATTCCCAACAGCTGACAAGGGGGTTTTTAGTCGGTACTCCACACTTGTGGCAAGCCCGACACACCCACGTATGGTGACGACCATGCATGTAGTGCGTAAATGCATTTTTACCTCCTTACCGAAAGAAAAAAAAATATACTAAATGTTACTGCAAAAACGGCAGCATCTTTTATTTTTGTCGGCGGTAAATTTTAAACACATTTACAGAACTCTATAATAATTTTAGATTTTAATAAAAAGCCCATGTTCCTGAGTAATTACCCAGATATGGGTGGCTTTATATAAAGTAAATACATAAACCATATCTGAAGCACTATAAAAGTAAGAGTCTTTAAATAAGGTGTGGATTTCTTTTAAAGCAAAATAGAACAAAATATTGTGAGAATGCTGACGAGGTGGCGGGAACAGCTAATCTATAATAAAACTGTAACAGTAACATTTCTCTACATGAAAGATTTTTTGAAAATGTTTTTATTAGTAGATAGGAATACAAAACATCAATATTTGTAATTTTTGACTGTCTGTGTTCCCATCACGTAAAAACCACTGGATAGATGTAAATAAAAAATGCAGATAAAACCCCTTGGAATGTTGTTTGTTGCAATATTCCGGTTTATTATCCAGAAACGGGTGTTCCTATATATATAAACTATATCTGCAGCTTTATAAAAGTAGAATGGTAAAAATTTGGTATGGATTACTTTTAAAATAAAAATTCAAGCGCTGGCGACTTAGCACAGTGTTTTATTCCCATATAACGAATTGACAAAAATAGGAGTTGACACAGACTTTTAAAACTTTGCATGACAGTCATATTTAGCCTACCTCCCATGATCTAAAAAGCTAATGTTTTTATATTTGCTAGGTTATTCAACAAAAAATGTGAAAACATAGGTTTATTAAAGCAATTGTAATCGCTCTTAAAAAAGGACTCCTGATCCTGTTAAATGTCCTTTATAGAAAAAATGGAATGTCTTATAAAAATTATGCAAATTTCATGAAACTTATTAGTACAGAAGTGCACACGGCACATGACTCACTGTCACGAATGCTCAAGGTGAGAAAAAATGTACTCACGCACGATCATGCGCAATTAATTTTCGAAAAATATTATTTTAAAGCTCATCGCCACTACTTGAAAGGCTCTCTTAATCGTTAACGACACTTTCTTTTTGTATATATTTATAAATATCTTCAAAATCTATATTATTTTAAATCTTAATATACCCCCTCAAAAATATAAATTAATCTGTGGATATTAACAAATAATTAAGCAAATCCTTATGAGTGTCTATTCGAGACGTTTTTTGGTACGCGACAACCGTAATTTTCTCACATTTTTGTCATTTACTTTATATATATACTAGGTATCGCCGGTGCGCTTCGCTACACCCATGCACAAAAAATATAATAAAAACACTTGGAAGAAAAGTATGACCAACCTTTAACGCGAAAACGCACGCGTCAAAAATGTTCCCATCAAACATGTTTTTTGATAGACTATACGTATTAACACGATAACAATTTTTCACTTTGCATAGGAGGTATCACGCCCTCCATTCAAATTCAGTCTGTGTTTTTTCTACACAATGTATCTTATTAAGGGGGTTACTGATACAAAATTCCAAGGCGCTACCTATTGCAGTTCTCTAGAACAGGATAATAATTTTTTACTTTGTATGGGGGGTACCACGCTCACGTCCCAATTCAGCCTATGTTTTTCGATAGTATACGCGTGGATATAGGGTTTACTTGTACCCACTTTAAAGACCATGTACACAATAATAATTTTTTTACTTTGTATGGGAGGTACCACGCCCACTGTCGCAATTCATTCTGCATTTTGGCACACTATGCGCTTTAGTACAAAGGTTTCTCTTTCAAAGTTTCAAGGCGGTATCTATTGTAGTTCGCCAGGAACACGATAATAATTTTTCACTTTGTATGCAAGGTACCATTCCCGCTATTCCAATCCAGTCTGTGTTCAGCTAAACTATGTACGTTAATATGGTGGTTATTTGTGCAAAATTCCAAGGCGCTACCTAGTGTTGTTTCTCTATATACAGGATAATAATTAAATAAATTATGTTTTATTCGATCTTTTTAAGTATAATTGAAGGAAAAAAATTAAAATTAAGCTTGAGGTCAAGATGTTTTATTTAATATAAATAGAAAATATTAAAAATTCCAATATTTCGCTACTCCTTTGGGTAGCATCATCAGGGCTAAAAAGGTTTAGAAATACATAACATTTAAACACATAATAACATTAAAAAACAAAACATATTAGATTTAAACATAAACTCATACAAAAAACAACAAATGCCAATATATAGACAAAAACATATTAACAATAAAGAACAAACAAACTTATTCTATATTGTAGTTAGACTACTATCGTCAAAAGTTATTATTGCACTGAATATTAAACCAACAAATTAGTTTGATAATACTTCTTTTCTTTGTCTACCTTTATTTATTAAATGTCTATAATTCTGAGCTATGCTCTCAACGTCAGCTTTATAGTTTATTCTCTTAATTGTAGGTACATTTATTATCTGCAACATCTCCAACATGTAACGGCGTTTGTAATTTCTCTCTGTATTTAATATTTTCAAAATTTGGAGAGTGATTGTTATGTGCACAGTGGGTCGCGATTGCAGTTTTTTGTGTAAAATTATTTAACCTATTACGCTGATCAGATTTATGGCCAGCAATCCTAACTTTTAACTTATTTTTTGTCGTCCCAATGTAAACTTTATCACACTTTTCAATTTCATTGCCATCGTAAGGAATTTCGTAAACTACATTTGATTTGTCCGTTATATGAACTTTGTCTTTAGTTTTGCTGAAAAGAGAACGTAAACTATTATCTGTTTTTTGTGCTATTCTATATTTGTTACAGTCAAATAGTACAAATTTTTTAAATCTCTCAGATATATTTGGAACATATATAAACGATTTAAAAATCTTAGGTTCAGCCACATTTTTCTGTATTTTTAACCACTTTTACATGATTATAATCATTGATTAGTTTGTTAATAAGTTCAGATGGAAAATCGTTGTCCTTTAGTATTGTCCTTATTTTTCTTTTATTCTTATGGTGGAAGTTGGTGTCACTTATGTCCAAAACTCTGTTGATAAAATTAGAGGCGGTGTTTATAATCATACTTCTTGGATGCTTTGAAAAATAATTGATTAATCTTCCAGACGCTGTTGGTTTTTGATACCAGTCAATTCTTAGTTGTTGGCCTTCCCTAATCACCATGGTGTCCAGATATGGAAGTCTGGAGTTGCATTCTCTCTCCATAGTGAACTTAATTTTTGGGTGAAAGTTATTTTTTTCTAACAATTGCAAACAAATCGTCAACATATTTTGTTAAAATCTTAGGTTTAATAGTTAATTCCCGTATACAAGTTTCCAATAGTCTTTCCATAACAATGTCCGCGACTATTGGTGAAGCTGGTGAACACATAGGAAGTCCCATTTTTTGGGAGTATATTTTGTCGTCATATTGGAAATACCGGTTGTCTCTAATGTAAAATCTTAAAATACGTAAAAACAAATCCTTTGTCATATTTGTATATTCTTTGATCTCCTCCCACTTTTCCTCAATAATATTTAATACTAAGTCTACCGGTACACTAGGAAAAAGTGAGACTACGTCAAAAGATATAAGTTTTTCGTTTCCTTCAGGATAATAATTTTTCACTTTGTATGGGGGGTACCACTCCCGCTACTCCAATCCAGTCTGTATTTAGCCAAACTATGTACGTTAATATGATGGTTACACTGTGCTCGAATCGGACACTTTTTTTGGTAACAAACGGAGCATCCGGTGGGCAAACCTAATTCGAGTACGGTTTCAAGTACATAAAAAACCAAATTTTTTTACTATTTATTGATTTTAAATCCATATATATCCATCGAAAAAACATGTTAAATCAATCCAAAAAACATCTAACCGATGAAAATGTTACAACCCCTTTTTTAGTGGGCATGGTCATTAAAAACTGTAAAAATAATGATAAAAACATAATTTATGAATTTATATATTAATAATATCGGTATTTTTGGACTTTTTTAATGAGGGAAAACTTGTACCCCAAGTGTCCTCTCTAATTTTAATGATCAACACAATACACTGCATTTGTAGGGGTCTTAACTCAAAAAATAAAATAATGCGTCTACTTGTTTGGAGATGTTAGTAATAAACGTTTTTTTCAAAATATCAAAAATGGAAAAGTGTCCAAAGTTAAATAACTTCTGTTATGTTTGTGGAAGATTTACAATTATGCCCAGTCGACGCAAAATTAGTTTTGAAATCGGCGAACTGCAATAGACAGCGCCTTGAAACTTTGCAAGAGTAGCCTTTGTGCGAAGGCGCATAGTCTGCCAAAATACAGAATGAATTGGGACAGTGGGCGTGGTACCTCCCATACAAAGTGAAAAATGAGTATTATGTATATAGTAAACTATAATAGGTCTATAATGGTCTTCAAAGTGGGTACAATTAAACCCCATACCCATGCAGATACTCTAGAAAAACATAGGCTGAATTGAGACAGTGAGCGTGGTACCCCCCATACAAGGTAAAAAATTATTATCCTGTATCTAGAGTACTGCAATAGGTAGCGCCTTAGAATTTTGCATCAGTAACGCCCATATTAAGATACATTGTGTAGAGAAACACAGACTGAATTTGAATGGAGGGCGTGGTACCTCCTATACAAAGTGAAAAATTATTACCG